>JAKTTK010000172.1:0-108463 GCA_030581415.1 Waltiozyma mucosa
CGCGAAACTCAGGTGCTGCAATCTTTTTTTTTTTTCGTTTTGCTAGTGTCTGCTAGTGTTTGATTATTTTTGTTTTTTTTTTGCCCTCGGTCGACCGTGATAGCCCTCGGATCTAGCCCTATATTAGCAGCCCTATATCAGCAGCCCTATATTAGCAGCCCTATATTAGCAGCCCTATATTAGCAGCCCTATATCAGCAGCCCTATATTAACACACGCTTCGTGCACATGACTAAGTGCGAGAACCTACCGCACTACTCAACATGCTTCTGCACTTTACTCTATTAAACCCACCCCAACTCCACAACTCCAGAAAATCTTTTACCATACCGTGTAAATTCATATTATAATTGTAATACATAGAATTAAAAAATTAAAAGAAGGAATACAAAGAATTAATGAATATTATTGATTCAATAGATATTTACCTGCGCATGAGATAATTGATGTCCTCTATAAAGAGGAAAGGTTTATAGTATGTTCAACGCGTTATCTGATCATCCGTCAACTTTAAATTACTGAGGTTTAAAATTTCATTTTATGGTGCTTTTGCTGACCAATTTCATTAAGGCTTCTTCGACTCCATTGAGGATAATTTATAAATAAATGATAAATATAATACAGACCGCTGTTATTCATTTTGATTTTTCATAAGATCATATTTATTGAAGTTTAGTTTGTAGGACGTGAAATGTTGGGTAATGGCTGGACAAATACTGATATTGGCCTTGTTTTGAATTTCAGATCTGTGGATGCCGTAATTTCAGATTAGCCACTCAAGTTTTCTTTCGTCAAATTTTCCGTTGATGTCACTCTTAAAGTAGTCAAAAGTTGCAGAGTTTAGTGTTCTAGTATTTTATTTGGCATTGAGGTTGAGTTTCAGGGGTATGAAAAATAAGCTAAGCGGCAAAAAGCTCTCTTAGGCTCACCATTTCCATAAAATTGGAGTCGATATGCAAAAGACTGGTGAACAGAGCACTAATGAGGAAGCAAAAATTGACATTATGGTTTCATCAGTTGGAATTTGGAAATGTTGCAACATTATCTACATAAATACATGATCCGTGATATGCATTCCAAAACCATTAACAATAACTCTCGTAATTCTGTAAAAACGTTTGAACCAAATTAATTAAACTTTAAATGACAGAAAGATGGAAATACAAGCCAAAATGCAAGTGAAAACACGAGCGCGCACAATTGCTCGAGCGTGATCTTTGATTAGGACGGCACTGTTTCATTTTCCGCATTTAATGATATACCCTTCGACCTACATAATGGACAATTGTTCTTCCCATTCAAAAGCCATTGGTCAATGCAATCTTGATGATAAAAATGATCACAATTTTGAAGCTTTCTTACGACATCGTTTTGATAGTACTCTGACAGACAGATGTGGCATCTTTCCTGCTCTGAAATGGATACTCTTTTATGACAAGTTTTCTTTTCAAATGGAGTGGTTGATTCAATGATCTCAATTTCAAACAACTCTTCAGTATGAGCAGACAACTCTTGTTTACTAACGACTTGTGTCTTAGCTTGTCCTATCAATTCTTGTAAATTCAATAAATCTTCATACGTAGGATTATCTGACATAAGCGTTGGTGCTGATAAAAATGGATGATTCCAACGGAATGTATTACCCATTACAAAAATGACCCAAGATCTTTGATTATTTGAATGATCGTTTCCACGATTACTTCTGCTATGATTATTACCAATTCTCAAACTAGCATTATCCAATAGATCCGAGTTGTTACTATAAACCCTATCATTATCAGGTGTATTTTCTTCAGCAGATTGTGATGTTCTGGCTCTTAAAATTGGAGTTGAAGCTGAAAAATCTTCATCTGCTCCCGAACTTGAGTCTGATTGAATTGATCTGACGCCAATTATCATGACTGGTACTACAGCATCTCCAGTGTTTGGATCAATATCCGCTGAATCATTCGAAATTGCAGCAGATGATGTCAAGTTTCCCGTACTTGATGACGATGGGGTATTAAAATGGCCGCTTGTTGTGTGGGTTGAGCTAAAGTTATTGGATCTATTACTATGGTCAAATCTAAAAGCTCTGAAAAATGACATATTTCTCGATTCTCTAGAAAGTTCGTTGGACAATAAGCCATTTCTCAATCCTTGAACAAACTCCTGGAAAGTGGAATCATTCCCTGAAGGTGTATCCTGCATGTTTGTGTCACTTAATGTTGGTGTGGTATTATCAAATCTTCTTCCTGAAGCATGTGTTGTACCTAATAATGTCAGCACAGTGGAAGTAGCAGCAACTTCCAGCAATCTTGCTAACATTTCAGTTTGGTGTTCGAAAGATATATCATCTTCTTGATAATTATTTTGAGGGCTGTTTGAACCAGGCTCTGGGTATGACGATGATATTCTTGAGTTGAGCGAGTTAGAACGATTTAATTGTGTTCTTGCTGTTGAGTCACTTGGAACGTTGGTTAAGTGATGTGACCCTAACCTATTCAGGTCAGTATTTGAAGGATTTTCCGGTTCAGAAGGAGACAATCTTGGTGAGCTGATTGGGGTAAAATCAGGTGTGTTAAGATCTAGTGATGAAGAACTAGTCAAGGGGGAGGATATTGGGCCGGTATTAATCGATGGCGATTCACTTGTCGGGTTGGATGATAATCTTTCTAACGGGTGATGACTTCTTATAAAGCTTCCTGCAGAGTTCGTAACAGTTCTACTTCTACCAGGTTGAAATCTTCTCCTTCTTGTGGGTGGCTGTAATGAAGGCGCATATGTTGATGATCGCCTCCGCCTTTGGCTTGAGTTTTCTATCGATCGTTCACTGGAGGACAAATGGTCACTTGTGGAGACAGATGCATTTGGACGGGGTCGTTGCCGGTTATTGTTCGTTATTCTTGAAGTATATTGACCCATGACATCTATTATCTTTGAAATTAATTTTGCTTAAGTTTTGTTAACGATAGGGTTGTCTTTGATGAATTGTTGTTTATTTGATTTATTACCGATTTATGCAGCTCAGTGAGAAAGGCAAGAGGGAAGACGCAAGTTTCAAGTTAAGAAACGTCGCACCAATACCCTGACACAATTTACACGTGATTTTTCCTAATTTTCTACGAGCATAGTAAATACTAAATTCCGGCGTCGAATCTCCAAGCTGGATCAAGTACTCATTTTTTTTTCGCGTTTTTGTTTTATTTTGTAAATTATTTTGCTGTAGTGCAAATTAAATTGATAAAATGAAGAGAACCAACAATACTAATGTTTTTAATGTTTTGGAAAAATAGTATGAGAGATAAAGAGTTGTCAAGGCTTTTTTTTTCTGGAAGACCAATATTATTAGGAGTCTTTCATTGGCATTAGTAACAAATCTTCATCAAAAGTTGAATATTATAAGTAGAATCAGGTAACTGAGTCCAGTTGATAATTTCCTAATCCTTTTAGCCTAGTTATTATCTCGTATCTCGTACTTAATTAGGGGTCATAATTTATAAATAGACGATAGAACATTGACGATAGCTTTCGACCAGATGAATTAAAGTAATAAAAGAGATTTTATCGTGCATAATTTGAAGTGGAAGTTAGGTGAAGTTGTTTCTTTGATGACTATCTCCATTTTTTTATTATGGTGCCTATAATCTATTATCTATATATATTATCTTAGTTTTCAGCAATAGAACATATAAGTCAGATTTGTGAGGTCTCTCACCAATTTTTAATCTTTGACTCTCGATTACATACTACATAGTACATACTACATAGTACATAGTACATAGACATAGCTAACTCGATTTTCTCCTCATGCTGTAAATGTTTTTTTTTCTACTTATATAATTTGACATTTTTTTTCAACTTATTTGTTTGTGTAGGTGTAGGTCATTTTCCCAATTCGGTGTTGAAAATACACGAAAAAAGAACCAGGAAAATCAAAGCAAAAGTTTATGGTGTTTCAGCTCTAAACCTGCCAAACATTTATCGAACACGTACTCTCGAGATCACAGAATAATTGCATCAGTCATGGGACGTGGAGATTCTAGTCACCAGAATATGGTCAACTCAGAAAGTGGGAATAACTACTCTAGGGAACATGCTTCAAACAATTTGTCTAAACGTGAAGAATATCACCCGAACACATCTCTTATTAAAAACGAACCACAAATATATACCGCATCATATAATGGAGATCAAGTCATAGAAATTATAATTGATGGAATAGCTGTAACAAGACGTCGTAATGATTCAAGCTTCAATGCCTCTCAGATTTTAGAATTAGCTGGAGTTGATAAAGCATCAAAGGCTAAAATATTAGAAAAATCTGAAAAATCGGCAAGTGGATTCTGGATACCCTATGACAGAGCAGTGACTTTAGCTCAGCAATACAGTGTCTATAGCAAATTGAAACCATTATTTCTTTTCAACATTTCCCAAATTGATAACAATGAGACGCCAAATAAAGAGCAAATAACAAGACACTTAGGAAGAAATTACTCAACTCTCACCGATAATGACAACCAAGATTCGGAATCACCAACTAAAAAGGCTAAAATTAACGACTTAGACTTTGACATATATGATCATGACTTTGGGGCTAATCCAAACAAGCCATATACATTAGAACCAGTCACAGGTGCTGGTAATGAACAGGAATTTGAACAGTCGAAGGAAATCATAACACAAATATTTCAAAATCAAGAAGCGAATTTTTCAATACTGGATATAGTGAATGGAAATGAATCATTGCTTCGCAATGTTAACATGGAGGTTCCAATTGATGACTTGGGTCATACTGCTTTGCATTGGGCTTCAGCTTTAGCTAGGATACAATTAGTCAAAGAATTAATAGCGAGAAGAGCGATAAGAATCAGGGGAAACAACCAAGGAGAATCTCCGTTGATTAAAGCTGTTTCTGTGACCAATAACTATGATCAAAGCTCCTTTTATGAGTTGTTAAATCTACTCTATCCTTGTATCACATTGTTAGATTCACAAAATAGATCGATTTTGCATCATATTGCATTGACTGCTGGTATCAAGAAAAGGTCAAGCGCTAGTCGTTATTATCTCGAGACCCTACTAGAATGGATCATCAAAATAGGAACAAATTTACCGGTGAATCCGATTTCTTTAGGGAAGTTTATGAAGGAGATTGTAAATATTCAGGATAAAAATGGTGATACAGCTTTGAACATAGCAGCTAGAATTGGGAATAAATCGATAGTTCAACAACTTTTGGATATCGGTGGTAATCCTTCTGTTCCTAATAAAGCAAATTTGAGACCAATTGATTTCGGAGTAAACGTGAATGGACTAAGCAATATTAAAACAGACCCAAATTTCTATAACCAGGGCCAAAATGCAAGCGAGACGCAAATTTCAAGCGAAAAGATTCTAAACTCAATGAAGTCTGTGCTATCGAGGTTAGATTCTGATTTCAAAATGGAAATAGGCTCAAAACAGGATAGAATCAATGAATTGCATCAAAAGCTGAAACAATCAACAGTAAAGTTGAGCAACACAAGAATGAATTATGAAAAGTTAAAAAGCTATGAGATTAGATTGATCGAGTTGAAGCAAACACTTTCTAACTTAAATAAATCTATTAATGAACAAGAGGAATCTTTTCTGAAAGAATCTAACGAGTTGATTAAAATAGATGACATTAATTCATTTGAATTTGATGCCGATGAGCCATTCCGTATCAACACCATTTATGAATCACTACTAAACAATAGACCTGCCAATTCAAATCCAAATGATTTACCACCAGTTATTTTATTAAAAGCTCGTATAAAGGCATATTTACAAAATGAGAAGTCATTGAAAAAGCTAGTTGAGGATTTAAATTTGAACTCCAAAAATTTAGAACTGAAATTTAAAAAAGTGGTTAGTTTATGTACAGGAGTGGATGAAAATCAGATTGACCATATAATTGATGGATTGGTACAAGCCGTTGAAAGTGATCCTGATGAGGTGGATATGGATAGAGTGGTTGGATTTTTGAAAAGAGTTGATGACATTTGAGCATTTGTAGAGATGCTCAAAATTTGTGTTTCAGTGCAGCCGATAGCAAAAATAAGAAACAAAATCGCTAGTACATAAAAACAGATAGAATATAAGATTTTCTGCGGTTGAGGACGTAGAGAATATTTCTTCTATCCACCATGGACGTTAAAAGGTGCTTAATTAACATCTTTTTCTGGATTTTTGAAGTCAGACAGATCAGAATTGTCGATTTCTAAATTTCCGATACTCTTAGTCAAATTTGTAAGCTCTTCATGTAACGTAGCGGAATTTTCTTCTTCCCCAGTGACAATTTCAATGCTAATTTCTCGTTTAATTTCACAGAATTCCTTGACCATAGTATCCTTTTCAAGCTTGTTTTTAATTTTCAATGATAGTTTTTCGAAATCTTTAGACCAATTTAATTCTCTAATCAACTCATCAGCAAAAGTATCAATATCATCCAGTATGATTATATCAGTTTTTCTTGGTGAAGTTTTGTAATCTCCCACGATTTCTTTGTTAACCAGCACTCTTTGCGTTCTCTTTGAAACTTCGCCTGGCAAAGAAGCAAATGGGTAGACAGATAAGGACGTACCTGCCGTGACTAATACGAAATCACCCTTCTCATCGATTTCCGTGAAATCAGCATCCCACTTATCAAAAAATTTAGCAGGCAATGCTTCACCGAAGAATGTAATATCTGGTTTAACCAACCCATCACATTTTTCGCATGTCGGATGAATATCTTTAAATATCAACTCTTTAAATGATTCATTTTCGAATGACGATCCACAATCAATACAGTGATTAGCATTAAAAGAGCCATGTGCTTCTACAATATAATCATCATGAATTCCACTCAGTCTTTCCAACGTATCTATATTCTGTGTGTATATCCTTTTCAATAATTTCCTCTGCTCCATTAATTTGACTAGAAGATGAAAACTTGTTGGTAAAAATTGTCCAGGATACAGTTCCTTGGAGAGAATGTAAAATGGCTTTGGGTTATTTGAAAAATAGTCTATATCAAACACTGCTTCGGCATATGGAAGCTTTAGTTTTTGTAGATTGTGATACAAACCAGTTTTCGGAGACCTGAAATCGGGGATGCCTGCACTTGTTGATATACCTGCTCCGACTAAAAAAATGAACTTTTTGTCACCATTTCTTATTATCTCAGCGATTTTATTGATGTTTAAATCAGACATTTCAGGTGAACTATGAGTTACTCTTCTCATTTGGGTTTGAAGTTTGAAGTGTGTTGGGCTTGTCTTTTTGAAAGCACGATCTATTTACAATGCGTCGTTTTACAAAGGAGATGAATTGTATGTATGTACTATGAGCACCGGGCCCATTGAATTTTTTTTTCACAAGCTTTAATCAAATGTGCCAATAATGAAACATCGTCACCTTAACATAAAACAACTCGCAAATGATAAAGGTAGGTCTGAATCATCGATCAAAATAAAGAATGAGCACTCAAAGTGTTATTGATGCACTAAAGAAGAAATGTACGTTGTCATTATATGAATATGTAAGCAGAAAGAAATACTAACCGCTTTTAACAGTGATGGAAGAGCAAAGCTCTCAAAATTCCAAAAACACCTCATCTAAATCTAATGTTTCAGGTTATTCATTTAGAAGCAGAAATAGGGATACACATCCATCAGAGATTCCAAAAGAAGTAAATTTTTCCAAATCAGAACGAGAAAAGCCATACGAAAAAAGAGATAGAAGAGAATACAAGGATGAAGTGGAAATAAAAAAAGATAATTACAATCAACATGATTCTAACGAATACAAAGCTTCAAGAGATCAAAAATATTTAAGGAACTCTAGAGATGCACGTGATATTAGAGACACAAAAAGTGATTTTAGAGACCACAAAAGAGATACCAGGGGTGATTATTCCAGTCAAAGAGGTTATAGAGAAAGAGAATATCAAAGAAGAGACTATGAATCAAGAGATAGAAGGGTGCAACACCCATATGAAAGAAGAAGGGAAGAAAGGGAATATAGGGGTACTTATCTTGATAGAAGAGAGCCCAGAAGAGAATACGGAAGGGATCGAGGAAGGGCTGACCATTATAAAGCAGATATACCATATACAAAGTCAGACTCGTTTACAAGGAGTGATTTGACCAGTGTGATACCGATTGATAAATTGAAAAGAAATTCAAAATGGGACTTGAAGCCAAAGGGATTTGAGAAAGTCTCTTCAGAGAAAGCCAAAATTTCAGGCTTTTTTCCATTACCTGGTGAAAAGCGTAAAGTTGACGTCACAAAATTAGAAGGTTTGGTTTCCAGCGGTGATTTAGCTCAAGGTTCAATATTATTCGATACAATAGACATCGATCCATACTCATCAAAATTGGCTAGAATTTTGAAAATTACTGATGTCGAGTTTACCCTGTTCCCAATTGACAAATTGATTGAAGCTTTGAATAATTATATCAAAGACTTAAAAGATGAAGATGGGTTTATCATCACTTATGAGCTAAGAATACAACCAAGAGTCAACAAGCAGTTTTTAGTGGTCGAATTTTCAAATACTAGTCTCACTAATATTATCTATTCACTTTCTGAGTTTTTCAAAAAGCAGTTGAATTTAAAATCATTATCAATTCTACGACCAGATTCATACATTGTTCTAGATGAAGACGTGAAAGGAGAATCTCGTGAAAAGCGCGGCAAATTCAACGATGAGTCATTTGAAGACGAAGATGAAGAAGATGAGGATTTGTCAAATTCTGTCAATAAAATTGCTATTTCCAATGTACCTGCCGAAACAACACTAGGGACCATTACTGCGCTATTGACCACTGAAGTCGATGAAGTAATAAAGATAAAACCGATTCTATCGAAAGAAGAATCTAGAATAAAAAATTTAGTTTTTGTTGAGTTCAAGTCAATAGCAAACGAAGAAGCGATTAGAAAGATAAATAGTCTGAGAATTACAGACGCTCAGTTATCAGCTATAGAATGCTCGAACTCTAAAAATATTCAGAAGGAATCGGTCACATACAGAAATTTCCCCCAATTTATCAAATCACAAGTCCCATGGGAGACGAATGTGCTAGTTTTGTTAAATTTAGTAAAACCCGAAAGTTTAAGATATGATGATATTTTTAATGTGCTTTACGAGGATGTTTCCGCCAAACTTTCGGAGTTTGGCAAAGTCGATAGAATTGTTATACCAAGACCGGACTCACCCGAATATAAGAGAACCTTTAAGAATATCGATAAGAATATTGGGAAAATCTATGTGAAGTTTGAAAATACCAAAGATGCAAAGGTTGCCAAAGACAATCTAAATGGTTCAAAATATAACGAAAGAACTATAATCATTGGATTCGCGAATGAGGCTGATTTTGATTTAAATATCTTTTAATGAGTCTATACTCTACAATCTTGAATCTCATAATTGTTAGTTATTAATAAAAAAAGTAGAATATACTGCGCAATGGATGCTTATAGTTTATTGGCTGGCAAGCTTCTTTGAATTGTAGTGATATCATCATAAATCAATGTAGTTAAAAAATCATGGTATTTCTTACCAGTCACATCGTCTTTAAAATATGTAGCAGCCCTATGGAACTTGTGACCTCTTGGGGCCCTTCTAGATAATTCGGCAACAGTGTCATTTAATAGTTTAAGAGTGTATTCTGGTGTAATAGTAATGCCTTCATTGGTTTTTGCTTTATGATGAACCCATTGATATAATTGCGACCTTGAAACTTCGGCAGTCGCAGCATCCTCCATCAGATAATTAATAGGAACGCATCCAATACCTCTTAACCAAGCTTCAATATAACTCAAACCAATCTCCAAGTTCGATTTAATACCTGCTTCAGTAATTTGGCCACCTTCGATAAACGGAGATAGTAATTCTCTCTGAGTAATTGTCTTAAATGGTTGCTTTGGCGGTGAATTTATTTGATTTGGGGTTAGCAATTGCTTAAAAATCTCATTGGCCACAGGAGCCAATGCAGGATGAGCGATCCAAGTACCATCATGACCAGCATTAAATTCCCTCAATTTATCTTTTTTAACATTCTCCATGGCAATTGCATTTCTCTCAGAATCCTCTTTGATAGGAATTTGAGCAGCCATACCACCCATTGCATGAACCTGCCGTTTGTGACAAGTATAGATCAATAATTTAACGTACGATGACATAAATCCAACGTTCATGGTAACTTGTGACCTATCTGGCAAAATAAATTGAGGATGGTTTCTCAAAGATTTGATATATGAGAAGATATAATCCCACCGACCACAATTTAATCCTGAAGAGTGATCTCTTAACTGATAAATGATCTCATCCATTTGGAATGCAGCTGGCAGTGTTTCTATTAAAACTGTTGCTCGTATAGTACCTCTTGGTAAGTCAATATAGTCTTGGGAGACATTGAAAATGTCATTCCATAATTTAGCTTCCCAGTGATTCTCAATCTTTGGCAAATAAAAATAAGGACCAAAGCCTTGTTTGATAGTCTCATTAGCATTATTGAAAAAGTATAGAGCAAAATCCAATATCGAACCTGAGATTGGTTCTCCATCAACTGTGATATGCTTTTCAAACAAGTGCCAACCCCTTGGTCTGACAATTAAAGTTGGAATATATTTCTTCACGTTTAGTCTATACTCTTTAGCTCCTTTTTTGAAATCAATCTGTTTTCTGACGGCATCATACAAATTTACCTGTCCGTCAATAACGTTGAACCAAGTAGGAGTAGAAGAATCTTCCAGATCACACATATAAGTTGCGACATTAGCGTTCAGAGCATTAATCAACATAGATCTTGAAGAAGGGCCAGTAATTTCAACTCTGCGATCTTGTAACCTAGGGCCTAAAGGAGGACCTTTCCAATTTGAATCATCTCTTATATATCTAGTTTCAGGCAAGAAATCAGGAAGAAAACCTTCATCTCTTCTTTTTTGCTCGATTTGCCTTTTTTCTAATAGTTTGAGCCTGGTTTCATTGAAGGTACGATGTAAAACAGCGATGAATGCCAATACTTCGGGATTTAATATATGCTTAGCATTTTCAGGAATATCTGCTTTGATTGCAACACCTTGAAGAATATCTTCGGTTTCTGGAAAGGGAGTATTATAGTTGACCATTTTTATCCTTCGGAACGATGTTTAGCATACAATAAGGGGTACTTAACTGATCTCATTGTCAACAAAAGGGAAGTTCAGTATCTTTTATATTTCTCCAGTATGTATCGAAAGATCACAAAATTCTGGGGAAATGGATTGAAATTTGAATTGAATAGGAGACTAGTATATTATAATCTATTCTAGCGGACACTTGTGACTGCACCATGGTTATAAGTTACAAGATACAAGCGTTGGATTTGAAAGCCATATGCCTGATCCATTTGGGGTAAATGGAAAAAATCCTGATTGATCGCGACTGGTGTTTATTTATTATCCGAGCAACTTTAATTTTCGGCTCATCACCCCGAGCTGGGGTCAGCCCGTCAGACTGTCAGACTCCGGAGCTCAAAGCCAAAATCAGGTATTGCAATTTACTATGCGCAACCCGGAGGTGTTGTGCTTAACAAAGGTACCTTGAATCGCAAACAACATCTTTAGTTTTTTCGCTTTTCCATATTATACTGCTTGATAAAGAGATTTGATCTTTTGCTGATACTGTTAGAAATCATGATAATGTTAAAGCAATTTAGGATTGCGACGACTAGAAGAGTGTATCCATGGAGACCTGCTGTTTTCAAAGGAAATCTTCTCCAGAAGCGATTTGTATCTGATGACATCTCAAAACAAGATAAAGAAGCAGGTGAATCCGTAGATGCTGAAGAAACAGGTATAATAGAAAAATCATCTGAAGAAACGGTTTTATATTTTGACCACGTTTTACCCTATCGTACGAATATTCCTTTTCTGTCATGGCTATCGTATTTTTTGATCAGAGAAAAAACGCCAGAAGCCATTAAGGCACATGTGTATGAGTTATCTAATCCAAGAGACAAGAATGGGTCCAGAATATTTCCAAATTTGCAAGTAAACGAAGTTATCCCAATCAAGAGAGATGGTGGTGCTTTTGTTAAATTTAAAGTTCCCTATGGCTTGTCTGTATCTGAAGTCAACTCCAAAATACATAAAAACACATTACAAGAAAGCAAAAATGGCTTGATCAACCGATTCATCAATTCAGTTGCTTTTCCAGTTAAAGGATCGCCCTGGATAGAAGATTTAAGAAGGTATCCAGATAAAACTCTAAACATTAAATTTCAAGGCCCCTCATTAAGCGAAGAAGAGTTGTATGCACTGTTCAGAAGATATGGGACAATCATTGATATCAAACCCGATTCCTCAGTTGCTCAAGTTATCTTCAAATCATATAGAGGTGCCATCTGCTCTAAGAACTGTATAACTGGTTTAACAATCAATGGCACTACATTACATATCCAATATGCCCAAAACTCAAAAAGAAATTTTATTATCGAATCCATCTTACAACATCAAAGAATATCAATACCTCTATTGTTGGCATTGCTAGCAGGGTTAGCTGTTGCTGTGTTCGACCCTATACGAGAATTTTTCATCGAAAATAAGATTACCAATAAATTTACCTTCGATAAAAACAATAGATACGTCAAAATCATTACTGATATTACAAATAGCACGATTAGTTCGTTACATAAGTTGATAGGACAAGATGATTCGGTATTCATGAAAAAGGCTCTCTGGTCAGAAAGACTGGATATGGTAAAAGAGTTAAGACTATGGATAGAAGAGAATGCTAATACTTTCTTGGTGGTGAGAGGTCCGAGGGGCTCTGGGAAGCATGAACTAGTTATGTCACATGCATTAAATGACAGAAATGATGTATTATATATTGATTGTGACAAGTTAGTTAAATCAAGAACTGATCCCCAGTTTATCTCAAACTCTGCTAAGGCTGTGGGTTATTTTCCGGTTTTTCCATGGTTGAACTCGGTTTCGAATATGTTAGATTTAGCTGTTCAGGGGTTGACTGGTCAAAAGTCAGGATTTTCAGAATCTAAAGATTCCCAGTTCAGGAATATACTATCAAGTACATTAGTCGCTATTAGAAATATCTCACTCAGAGGTTATAAAGCAACAGTAGGCAATGGTGAAAACGTGGTGAATATAAAAGAGGAAGATTACTTACAACAGCATCCTGAGAAGAAGCCGGTTATTGTTATTGATAGATTTACGACTGTAAATAAATCTGAATCTAACTCTTTTGCTTACAAAGAAATTGCCGACTGGGCAGCTATGCTGATTTCAATGAATTTGGCTCATGTTATCTTTCTGACTGAAGATGTAGGTACATTGCAAATGCTATCTGATTCGTTGCCAGATCAGGTTTTTAAAAATATCACACTTTCTGATGCATCCAAAGAATCAGCTAAGTCATATGTTTTAAGCAGTTTAAACGATCATGAAGATCATGAAGAATATGAAAAAGAAAATCAGCCAATACTTAACATTACTTCCATGGAGGCCGAACTAGATAAATGCCTTGATCCCTTAGGGGGTAGAATGCTAGATTTACAAGCGTTTGTGAGAAGAGTCAAATCAGGTGAGAATCCTACCGAAGCACTAGATAGTATGGTTAATCAGACTGCCGAACAAATAACCCAGATATTTTTAAACAAGGACCAAGGAATTATCAATGCTCAAGCGTGGGAATTGATTAAATCTTTGTCAAAACAAGGATCTATAAGCTATGACAGGATTATTTTCAATCCAATTTTTAAATCAAACCCTGAAGCTTCATTAACGGAACTAGAACGCCATGGTTTGATTTCAATCTCTCGTGACCGTGGTATCCTAAAAGATATCATTCCTGCTAAGCCCATTTATAGAGCAGCATTCAATAACTTAGTTGAAGATAAAAACCTTTCTAAGATCTTAGAGACTAGTTATTTGCTGAAAATTGTCAAGTTTGAAAGTGATAGAATTGCCAAATTTGAAGAAGAATTGCAAAAATTTGGATTTATGGCTAATTCGAAAGATTTTAAAAATAGAATTGACTATCTTGCTACTAAAATTGAAGCTTCAAACAAAGTTATCTTGAAAGCTGAAGAGGATATAAAAAAATTTTCAAAATAGTTGACCCCTCTTAATATAAAATAGCTATATCATATGTAATTTTTGATGCAAAAGTAAATCTGTAGCACTGTAAATTTGAACTCCAAAACAGTCTTTGAATCATTATCTGACACCCAGTTTTTGATATCAAACAGAAAAAAGAAGTCCAAAAGGTTCGAGCTTTCAATGTTTTCGCATATTTCTACAAACCTATGAGAATCTATGGGGACTTGATGTAAAATAATGAGCTCTTAAAAATGATTTATACATTTATAGCTAAACCGAAGCCCCAGAATCATCTTTAGAATCCCTGTGAATATCAATTTGCTCAACTTTGTCATCTTCAGGTTCTTTTTCAATAGTTTCTTCTTCATCAATGAGATTGGTATCGATTACTTCATCACTGACTTTCCAGGTAACGTAAAGACCAGAAGGGACTGCTAACCAGAATAAACCTGCACTCACGGCCAAATTAGTCATATCACTGGAGTTCACTGTACCAACAACAAATGCAAAGCACTGTCCTAAAGATTCAAACGACCTGATAATAGAACTAACATAAACAACTTGTGATGGCTCAAAATTCAACGAACCAATGATCCAGTATAACCAATTAAAAATGATTTCTCCGGCAATTTTGAATATTTGGAATGGCAAAAAAGCCTTAATATATTCCGAACCATCATTCCAATCAAGAGAGCTTTGCGGATGCTTGTTGAAATAAGATTCCATGTAAAATCCATAAATGTGCTGAATTGTAAATAATACGACACCAAGAATATAAGACCATCTAGCCCTTAATGATCTTTTGATTTTCAAATCTAAAAAGATACCTAGTAAAATATCAACAGCGAAACCAATCAAAGCACTTAATAGAGAGTTCAATGCTCTTACTCTAACACTAAAATGATGCGTCATGTAATTACTAAACCAAGTACCATACCACAAATTGAAAGTAATCATTGGCAGCAAACATAGAACTTCCTTTTTCAAAAAAGCGTCTTTCCATTTTCCCAGACTTTGAATAAACGTGTCATTTGTGATGTTGGATTTAGTCTTTTTACCATCTGGTCTATAAATTTGCTCTGGTTTAGCTAAAAGCAGGGAAACAGGTAAACCTAAACATTGGATTGCAATCAAAACAATGTATGTCTTCAATGAGACCCCCCCTGCTGTCTCAGTGTTTCGATTCAGAGCTAACGTGACAGCACCCGAAATAATTCCACCAAACTTATTGAGGGCTTGCCATATACCAACAAATAAACCTTTCGTTCCATCGGTACTGTAATTTAAAGCAACAACAGCCTCAGAAACCCATAAAAATGATGCACTTATAGCACAAGTTGTTGCACCGACAATAACCAACCATTGCGCACCTGTTTTACTATTCAAATATAGCCCTGAAGACCAAAAGACGAAACCGATAGTACCTGCAACAACCGCTGGTTTGACACCAAATTTATTTATAAAAACAGAGCAAAAAGGAGATAGTAAGAACATAATACCAAACAATACAGCACTGGCTGTATTCGCAGTACCAGTGGTTTGCAAACCACCAGCTCCTAAATTAGCAATAGCTGACCAAATACCTGGCTGGGTAAATGACACAAATCCAATAATGACTGCCTGTGTTAAGGACGCTCTAAAATAACGCTTGAAAACCGACATATGTATCTTACACTTTTGAATAATTTTAATTCTAAATATTTAGTAACAGCGTACATAGCTTTGAAATCAGAGGATAATTGTCTGTAATATATACTTTGCCAAACTTTCTTATTAACTTCATCCATTGATTTTATATTTCAAGCTTATGACTTGTTATTAAGATTTCGATAGGTTCCAAAGTAACTAATCTAATGGTTTGTGTCCTTGGCATCGGCTCGGATTCATAAATGATATTATTAGGAATTTGGAATACTGAATTTTGAAGCCTGAAATAAAAGCATCAATTATATGCCAAGTGTCTTTCTTTAACTTGCAATTTTGCCACCACCTCCGTATCTGTCGTACGGAAAAACAATAATCAAAGTGAATCATCGAGTTACCAACCCGTTTTCTTCGATGCTTATAACTTATTATAACTCACAATTCAGAAAAAAAAAAAATCATGCATAATGCAATGTGAACTGTGCACCAGATACCAAGACCCAATTTCGAAATATTAAAAGGCAATTATGTCTGTTTTTTTAGTATTATTTTAGTTCATGCATGGGGAAATAATTATAGAGCAAGAGTGTCAAATTTAGCATCCTAATGCCCATTACCCACTGGCAACTAGTGGGAAAGTAAAACTCCACCCATTTTTAATTTTTCCAGTTTTTACCAAGTTATCTTTCACTTCATCTTTCAAACATTTTGAAAGACGCCTGACTAGGAATGATTCTATATGTGCATATTTGTGATCAAGTTCGCTTATTGTGCGATATGCTTATTAAATCGCTCAAGACCATTTTGGCAGAACTAAAGTCGAGTCACTTTTATTCGCTTGTAATAGAACCTTTACAGTCATGATTGATTAGTTAAACAGATGTGCTCGATAATCCAGATTCCGAACCGTTTATAATGATATAATTTTTGAATCTTTATAGTATTTTGTTTGAAATTCGCAATTTTAAGCTTTTTTTTTTTTTTTTTTTGATTTCGTAAACGTAACTCTATTTCAATATTTTTAATTTTTTTTTTAAAATTAAACAGCATATTTTTTTTTATACTGTGAACTTATATTAATTCTATCTCTATACAAATCTTCACTACTCTCTATTGTAAAAGTTATTACATTTCTTGAATTGTCTGTTCTAATCCTGAAATCGTTTGAGTGGGAAATGTTTTTTTTTTTTTTATACTGTAAACATATATTATATTTTTCTAAACTATATAAATTCCTCTGCTACTATTTTTTTTTTTTTTATACTGTAAAATTCCTCTCTGTTTTTTTTAAAAATGCAATGTAGAGTGAATAAAAGAGAATAAATTTAAATTTCAATTCTAGGAGGGTTGGCCGAGTGGTCTAAGGCGGTAGACTTAAGATCTACTGGACGTTTGTCCGCGCGAGTTCGAACCTCGCATCCTTCATTATTTTTTTTGTCAAAAGACAAACAAACGTTCGTTACTGTAGACTTTTCGGCGTACTAACTGGTACAGCGATATAAACAATTCAAGTTTTTCTTTCCGATAATGACAATTTAATTCACGTTTAAATTTTTGAAATATGAATAAGATTAAAAGAATCTAGTTGCTGTGTTGGCGCCATTTTGTGTTTTGTGTCACTTCCTTTCCTATGCAGAAAAATGATTTCTTGCATATCGGTTTTTTTAAAAAAAGAATCTAATATATAAGTTATAACATCAAAATGACATTAAATTACCACTTTTCCTGGACTTTTGTTCACCCAAGTTTTATTGCTATCTAATCAGCCATTTTTTTTTGTTTATCACTTTACTACAAGCTTAACAGTGACTGTTTGAATACATAATTAAAATATATTTCCCCGGTATTCATTTTGACGAGCGAATGAGATTCTACTGCGAATGGCGCAATTAATGTTTACTTATGGTGGCCCATCATTGAATTCACACTCAAAGAAACCCTTAAGATTGTGCAGAGAAGTACAAGCTGAACCAACTCTAGCTTCTTATCATTTAGATTATTTCTCATCAAAAATATCGAGACATCCAAATGTTCACAGGGCAGGGTCGTTTGAGAGGTATCCAAATTATAGTTCATCTACACTCCTACAAAACTGCTCAAATGATGAAGGAAAGACTGTAATTCCAGACGAACATCTCAAAAAACATTTGAAAAAGCGCGATTCCTTGGGGTCTAAGACGAACAAATCAGTCAAATCGAGTATTCTAATTCAAGTATTAGATAGCATGAGACATTCAGTATGTCTCATTTTTGAATACTTGAGATCTATTTCTGTGGAGCATACTAGATTATTGTTGAATGCTTTTTCTTTTATGGCTTTGGCTAGTTTTGGAATTTTCGGAATTGATTGGTTGAGAAAAGATAAGTTTTTATTTTTGTTTTCCATTCCTTTCATCAGTGTATGTTTTCTAATGCTTGAATTTGAAGTTAAAAAATCATACCAAATGTTAAGACTTGACCTTAATCCAGCCAATTCATCAGAATTTCATTCAGCTAGATTACTCTCTCATTATATCTTTGCATTAGAAATTTTATCTTTGTTTTTACTTCTCAAAATTAGTTCAGTTTTCAAAAATGTACTTTTAGATATACAATCCAGATTTGATTATTTTGTCAACATCATATTTTGTATTTTATTAATCTTGAATGTTGTTCATTTAGTTGAATATACAATTCCAAGAATGATATATGTCGATGATGCAACTAAAACTTTCATTAATGAGCCAGAACAACTAACTAGTGATATTCATAGCCAATAAATACCCGGCGTTTAGAAAATCCTGTTCTTTGAATTATGGAACTCAAGTGTTATTGAAACTAGGGCATTTTCAAATATACTGAATAATTTTGAGCTATAGAAATTCACTTTGACCACAGAGTTTGAGATACTGTAGAAAATCCAAATGAATAAAACAGCCATGAATTTTACAGATAGGTTGAGCAATTTAAAATCGTTGCTCTTTATCACCAGAACTTGAAATTTCACCTTCAATGTCAAAGTTGAAATCATTATAGTTATCATTAGATTCATTATGAATAATTTGATTTCCTGGATTAGATTGTAGCTCAATATTTTCATAAAAATTATCACTTGCTGATGCACTCAAATCTATTTCCTCATCATCAATATGACTGGAAGTTGCCTGATATTTTCCCTTCGCATCATCGATTAATCCATGAAAAAAACCTCCCAATTTTCCAGATTGATTCAAGTTAGAAATTATATCTTTATCTTCGGATTCATTGCCCTGTTTAGATCCATATCTTTGATCATCATCAGCCCATGACACTGTCTTTCTGTGATTTCTCTTAGGGTTTCTATTTTTATTATTATTATTATTTCTTAAAATGGAAGTATTTTCTTGATAGTAGCTTGTTTTGTTGTAAAAGTATGCTATTCCTCCAGCGACGAAGACTGCAACAATATAAATAATAAAAGGTAACGAACTCTTAGTTGTTGTGTTTGCTGCTGAGTCATCATCATTTGGTGTATCTCCATTTTTTTCTGAATTCTCAGCTAAGCCTGATTTATAAATAGGTGTTTCTAGATAGGTACTGTTGGTATTGTCAATATAAGCGTAATTACCAATTAATAAATCAAAAATACCTCTTGCTTCCAAAGGTTTATCAAAAGGGACCATATGGGATGAGTCATAAATCTCAACAAATGTTAAATTTTTACTTGATTGAACATTACCAACAGAGGTCCCATTGAAGTGCCAATCATATTTTATCGAATCGGCATCAAATCCTTTGGTCCCGCCCCATCTCATTTTGCCAATCATGTCTGTAACACCTTTGTTATTACAAATAATATCATTGTTGCCGCCGAAGAGAATAACTTCTAATTTTTCTAATAGTTCTGGTAGAAGATTTATGGACGGCTTGGTCCCGTCATTTTTCAAAAACCTAGAAACTTTATCATCACACTCTCTCCATTTACTAACAGTCGAAACATTCAAATTTAAGCTTTTAACAACTTCATCCTGCCCCAAGTAAGGATTTACATAATCCAAATCCGGAGGCCAATTCATACCACAGCTGGGATATGAATCCCTCAAACGAAAGTCATACATATTAATGCACTGTAAGTTCTTAGAAGCATCTTTATCTCTGGTGTATAATAGAATCTTAGTCAATATGTTTTCACAAAATGCAATAGAAAATGCGTCATTGTATTTATCTGAGTTTAAGGCATTTTGACATTTTTCTTGATCGTCTAATAATTTGCTAAAGAAAGGGTCACTAGTGTGCAAAACTTCTTTTTCTAGCAAAAATGGTATATAGCTCAAGCTTTGAGAAGTTGGATCAATCCAGCCATTGCCTATCAGTAATCCTTTCAAGTTGATCTTCAAATTTTGTTGTAGTTCATCAGAGTTTAGTATACCTTTGGCAATGTATGGTATATACTGACCAGCATAACTTTCACCAGCAATATATAGCTCATTAGATGCATCTTCAGGGAATATTCTGTAGTAGTTCACAAGAAATTTAACAAAATCATCTGTGACATTATACAAATCTTTATCATAGTTTCCATCATTTGTACTAAAGCCTGTACCACTGGGTTGATCAACAAAAATAATATCAGCTGCTTGATGATAAGATCCTGGGTTTAATTCTAGTTTCAAATCCGAATTTACTCGAAATGGACCGACTTCCATCAGAGCTCCGTCCATTGACGAGCAACCTGGACCACCGTTCAGCCAAATAATAGTTCTGTTGGTGTCAGATTCTTGCTTAGCAAATTTCCAGAAAAATAAATTATTCTCAGTACTCCCACCAATATTAATATGACCAGCATGCATATCAGGAAGGTCTGTCTCTGCAATATTTTCGGAACCTGGTAAGTTATCCACGATATAGTATTTTGAAAGTATTTCAACAGGGAATGCTAGTAATCTTCCTGTTATTAACGAAAGTGCAAAAAAGGCATTAATTATTTTAGGCATAGTCGATGCAAGAAAATTCTATCGTTAAGCCTTGTCTATCTTGAACGTCAATTGAACAGCTGACTTGAAATGAAAGTATATATTGGATTAAGAAAGCTCTCAGAAACCGAAGAGTTTTATCTGAGAAAGTTGCGAATATAAAGAAAAAGGAAGTCTCCTGAGCCAAAAATATATCTAGTAAATGGAGAAAAATATAATTGGATCAATTAAGGGCGTTCCATTGAGTTAATATCTAGATTTTGCGTATTTATTCCCAATATAGAGTAGATGGGTCTTTGAGTCTTCAACTGCGTTTTTTAAATCAAAGCCTCAATATGCGATTAACAAAATGACTTCGCGGACAGCGAAGGTGTAGAACGTTGACACACAAACCCTACGATAAGACTATAGATATATACTAATGAGATCCTTTGAATCAAGCAGTAAATAGGCAGTGAATTACAGTAATGTATAACGACTGTGATGTATATCGTTCACCTCAAATATCAACGTTTGCAGCTTCTATTCTCATTGCTATTGGTATAATTATCTCCTATATTCCACAATATAGAAATATCATAGCCACAAGATCATCTTTTGGACTAGCTCCATCCTTTTTATTTCTCAATGCTATATCTGGATTTTCAGCGACCGCTAATCTAGTATTATTGTCTTTCATATCGCTACCTTGCTGCTCAGAGCTATCCCAATTCGAGTGTGTCAACTCCCAAGTTTCTTTAATACAGGTTGGTCTTCAAACAATCGCAACGTTTACGATCACCGTACTCTGTGTGTTATATACATCGCATGAGATAGATGAGCATAGAAAAGTTGTCCGTGTGCTCAAAAGCGTATTGTTCTTCGTTATTTTCTTATGTGTTTCAATTTTCACAACTTATACAGCTGCAAGCTCACCAAGTACATATTACTCATATGCTAAACTTTTAGGAATATTCTCCACAATAACCACATTGATTCAATATTTCCCCCAATTATACACAACCTATAAATTGAAAAAATCTGGAGTTCTTTCAATTCAAATGATGTGCATTCAATTTCCTGGTGGTCTTGTCTGGTCGACAACGTTAATTTTGAAGCCTGGTTCTCATTGGAGTAGTTGGTTACCTTATTTATCAGCTGCTATAATTCAAGGCGTTCTTCTGATTTTAAGCATTTATTATGATTATTACTATCAGAATTGTAACGATGAAATGGACAGTTTAATCATAGGTAACGAGGAAGACCAATATCATTAGCTAAAATAAAGACCTTACAGTTAATAATTACGCAGTGTGAACACGATAGGTATATAATTTTTTCTAGAGATGCGTTATAAATTTACACACTAATTGTTTTCCAAATATTCAAACCATCAGTACCTGTACTAACTAAAGCCCCAGGTACTTGTTTATGCCACTTGACATCTTTAACATCTTTCTGCCAATGAACGAATAATAATTGAGGTGGAATTTCTTCTAATTCTCTAGAATCTGATTTTTGTTGTTTAATTTCTTCATCATCAGCTTCAACTGATAAATCCCACAATGTAACTGTGTTATCCTCTGAAGATACCGCGACGATGGATTCATCCAATGGATTAAAGCTTATAGAGGTGATGGCACTCTTATGAAAATCATATTGGGCAACTGGTGAAGCTTGTGCTTGACCTGGTTTGAAGTTACGCAAATCCCAAATACCCCATTTACCATCGTCATCACCACTTGCCAACAAATAGTTAATCTTGTCACACCATGAAATGACATTAACATCAGTTTTGGAAGCCTGAACTGAAATAGCTGGTCTATGTTTTTTCGATCTAGTATCCCAAATTCTTATGTACCCATCTGTACCACATGTAGCGAAAACAGTTTGCTCTGATCTTGACCACTGAATATCTTCGATTGACTGATTGTTATCAATTGTAAAAGGGGTTTTATCAGTAATCCAATTTGAGGTATTTCTGGAGGTTAGGTAGACTCTACCTGTACAATCACCTGACAGTAAACTACCGCTATTAATTAATGGTGACCAATCAAGACCATAACCTTCAACATTACCATGATTTCTAATTGTGTGAATTGGCTTTTTTGATTGCTTTGGAATTGAATAACCTGGAGTATCAAACGATTTAAATTGTGAACTTAGATCAAAAATCTGAACTTCACCGTTTTCACTCGAAACTGCTGTAAAATATTCACCTGTTTTACCAGCATGAGGAGAAACTCTTAACCTATTTGTAGTGTCACGTAATGGCACAGTTTCACTTTCCATAATTGGATCACCTTCAAAACCATCTTCATTGTCTTCGTCATCATCATCTTCATTTTCTTCATCTTTGACTAAAGTCTTGGCCAATTGGCTCAACTTTAAGACCAACAATTCATTCTCTTTCTTTCTTTGAGCTTGAGTGGCAGTAGCAACATATAATGAAGCAGGAAAACTTCTTCTCTCATCACCTAATTGATCCGGCAAAATATCTAAAGTCAAACAAGGCCATGTTAAATTCACATTATGCAACATTTCATATACCGATGGATCTGCTTCTAGAACTTCATCAGGGCCTAATGGTCTTGATTTATGTGGTAAATATAAAGTTGAATTTTTATCATTTTCTCTTTCCTCATCTTTCTTGATAATTTCCTGAGCGTCCGGAATATTATCATCGTCATCTTCAATGTCACCATTTTCATCTATTTGAACAATCTCTTCATCAGACTCAAATTCGTCACTGAACTGATCTTCAAATTCTTCCATACTGACATCGTCCCCTGCTAATTCGCTGATTTTAGCGGCAGGAACTGAATCTGCTGAGATTTTTGCTGAGATGTTTCTTTCAGTAATTTCTTCAGCGGTTCTTTTAGACATTTTAGGGCAATCTATTTTATCTGTTCAAAACCGAATTATTACTGACATTTGAGATGACTTCATCTCATCCCATAAAATTTTTTTATCTAATTTTTTCTTTAAAAAAAATATTAAAAAAAAAAGTACGGAATTGACATAAAAAAACATAAAACATGAGCTAGGCCCATATATGCTCAAATAGGACAAAATTAATTAGATGCACTGAAAAGGCAGATTTTGGTAAAAACTTTAATTAATTATCTCAAGTTATTTCTGGATAAATCACATTATAATATCATTGCATTGTATATCGAATTCTTCAATACGTGCTGTTTCTTAGAGTCCAATTGATTACCAGTTCAAAGAGGTCCGGGAAACTCACGTGAATTATATCCCGGAGCTGATCCTTAATTTTGATATTTGTTCACGATTTTAAATAATAACTAATTATATCTGTGTATATCTGAAGCAAGGAAACTAATATGTTATAAGTGAACAACTTCTGTGAAGGTTTATAAAAAAATATATATATCTTATCCCAAGATGTCAACTTATTTGCCAAGACCTTCTAATATTATTCAGGATCGTACATTAGAATTTCAACAATGCGTTGCTTCATTCAATAAACATGTAAATAAGACACATCATCCCCATTTGAACAGTACCAAACCTAAGGTTAAGAAGTCAGAATTTCAATTTAAAGCATCACAAATAGCGAAGGACATATCACATACATCTGAGCTTTTGGGAAAGCTAGCATTATTGGCAAAGAAGAAACCTTTATTCGATGATAATCCAACTGAAATCAGAGAGTTGACTTATATCATTAAACAAGATATGATAAAAATCGAAAAGAATTTGAAAAATTTACAAGAATATACAAGAACAGGTAACGAGTTTGTAAATGAAGAGCTGAAAGCTAATTCAAAGAATATTGTCCAATTGTTGAATACCAAAATGAAAAATGTTAGTGGTAATTTTAAAGATGTTTTAGAGGCAAGTCATAAAAATGAATTAGAGAATAAATCCAGGAAGCAAAGATTCTTTTCATCAATTCAAAGCTCGTCTAATTCTGCAGCATTGACAACTCCAGGCCAAAATACTGCTTCTGACAACCCGTTTTTGGTGGATTCTTCGGATACCCAAGAGAATTCTGCATTATTATCATTGCCACAAAATCAACAATTACAGCTTTTGGAGGAACAGTCATCTCAATACTTACAGGACCGGAACTTGGCTGTTGAAACTATTGAGTCAACCATTAATGAGGTTGGTAATTTATTTCAGCAATTAGCAACTATGGTTAATGAACAGACTGAAACTATTCAAAGAATCGATACGAATGTCCAAGATATAGATTTGAATATAACTGGAGCTCAAAGGGAGTTATTGAAATATTTTAATACTATCAGTAGCAATAGATGGTTGTATTTGAAGATTTTTGGAGTTTTGTTAATATTTTTCCTCTTATGGATTTTAGTTAATTAGATGTGCTTATAAGTGTTTAGAAGTAATATATATATATATATATATATATATTGTTAAAGGCCCTACAATGAATAAGACTTTTTATGTATATTACTTATATTTCTCCACAAAAAATGGTGAAAATCTCACACAACACACCAAGTTAATATTGGTAAAACTTGATAATAAAAAGAGCAGTGGAATAACAAAAAAAAACAGAATAGCAATCATAGTGATACATAAAAAGGGTCAATTAAAGTTACCAAAGCAAGCCATTGTGGCTCGAAAGTGAGAGGAAATTTTTTTAAAATCATCTAATCACGTTATAATCCCATTTCAGCTTGTAACGCTTTCAAGGCTTTCTCATCTTCATCATCCTCTTCTTCTTCCACAACAGAGGTCTTATTTTCTCTAATACTGGTACTTGGAGCGTCTGGTAAACTGACTTGATGTTGTTTCTGTGGTTGCGATTGCTTATTATTCAATAGTTTATCATCGATTTCTTCCTGCTGCAATGCCTCTAACTCTTCTTCTAATTCATCCTCATCAACGTTTTCAACGGGATATGATCTAGATATAGCCTCAGAGATTTCTTCACTTAACTCAGCTTGCTCTCTGATTTCGTCCATAGTTTCATCAACTTTGTCAACAGTAATACCACCATGTATATGTTTCATTGCTTTGGCACCTTGTTTCATAGCCTTCATAGTTTCCAAATTCAAATTTGCACTTTCAATTGAGCGTAGTTGATTTTCTAAAGCATCAATCTGAGAAGTGATTTTAATCGCTTCATTTTCTAGAAGCTTTTTACGTTTCAAAGCATTTTTGGCTTTTGTTTTATCTGTGGATATAAATTTTCTTGCTTGTCCATCTAAATCATCAACTTGTGTGTACAAATGGTTTTGCTTTTTATTCAACATATTGATTTGTTCTCTCAAACCAACGATGGCCTTTTTTGGAGTTTCTTTATCATTGCTTTTAGAACCAAATAAGTACCCCCACATGATGACTTGATTGTATATATATCTAGAATGATAGTGCTAAGATTATATGTAGCTTCAAAAAGTTTTAAGATTGACCCAGACTAACTAGAGTAAAGAGAAAAATGAGAAAAATTCAATGATACACTCAGGAAATATAAACTTCAGTAAAGTCTCTAATATCTTTATAACAGTTCTAAAAATATTGGAATTTGGAGATTAATATATTTCAAAGGTACTGGCAGCCCCCCTACATTTTACTTCCATTAAAAGCTGATTATCACACAAAACTTCTATTAATCACTAATCTGAGACAAGTATTCGCGGAAATTATTACAATCTAACAGCTAAGTGGAAAAAAATGACAAAAAGAATTATTTCGCGACCTAGTTTTGTCAATTTTCTTCTAATAAAGATTACGGACCGATGGTCGTCTTATAGTTTTTTCTTTTTTTTTTTAATTCTTATTACATTTATTTTATTTTTCTTCACTAAGTACTGTTTGAAAAATTTTGATTATAGTATAATATACTATATATTAAAGTTGTAATTTATTTATTTATTTCAGATATTATTCTCTTTTGATATTTGTCTATCTTGATCCCCAGAAATGCTGCGATTATCAGCTAAAAGTGGACGTTTGATAAGGTCCCCAATAATTTCATATATTACCAAAAGATCAAACTCATCTCTAGCATCAAACCTTCACAGTTCGAATTCAAGTGATGCCATTATTAGAGAATTAAAACATTTGTCATATGAAGCTTTCAAAGAGTCGGGTAGAGGAACGAATGAAAAAGAGAAAAACAATCTCTTGATGGGGAACACCTATTCCTCTGGTCATGACAGAGTTTTTAGAGAAAAAAACACTGATGATGTTCTTAGACTATGGTCATTATTGGAAGTTTGTTTGGAATCTGAACAGTACGACAGAGCTCTGACGCTTTTAGATACTTTACAGCCACTGGTAACAGAAGATAGTCTACCATTTGTGGATGACTTGAATAAATATTTGCAGAAATGGTCTAAGAAAGTTACACTGGAAGAGGTAGAAGAATTTGTTTTATCATGGGAATCAAAGTATGAAACTTTACCAAATGGCAAAACATCTGCTATATTAGCGAATGTCGCCTTAGAAAATAATCAAGACCCGTCCAGGTTCATAGAGCACTACCAATCTAAAGGTGGATCATTGAAAAATATTTTTTCAAATATCGAGATCTTTGGTGTTAATAATTTAAAATTATTGATTAACAAATATGGGTATGACAAAAATTTGATTGCAGAACAATATAGATATCTCGTGGAGGAAGATGAGAATGGCACAAAGCAGTCAATTCTAGAAGAAGATACGTCATATTTTGATAATAAGAATCAGTTGCCCAAGGCATTGGATAATGGTATTGAAGAACTTAAAGCCGTTGATTCATTTGGGATGAAGATTATAAGACACACATTATTAGCATTGAAACCGCATCTGAACAAAGAAATATTTCAAAATCTAGACCAAGATTTGACCTCAAAATTGAATTTGACAGTTAATGATAGTAATTCTCAATCACAGGCTAATTTTTTCAAAATATATAAATCCCTGCCCGCAGATTTACAAGAGCAATTTGAAAGTTCGCTAGATGATTTTAATTTGGAGAGGCAAAAATTTTTAGAAAGAAGAGCCATTGAAGCTGCTCAAGAAAGATGGAAACATGATTACGAGGAGATTAAAAACCAAGGTAGTTTCAATGTCTCCAAAAATTTGAATGCTACGTTATGGAAATGGTACAGCGATATGATTCCTGCTTTGACTGAAGAAGTTGAAAGATGTTCGAACATTCGCAAAGTGGATGTTTCATCTTTGTCAAAAGCTGCTAAATCTCAATACAACGAAAGATTGAAATATGCTGATTTCATGTTATATGTGAGCCCGGAAAAATTAGCTTCAATTACAATTTTAGAACTGTTAAAATTAAACTCTACTGGGGGTGTAGCTGACGGTATGAGAACAGCCAGAGCTGTTGTTGGGGTTGCAAATGCTATTGAGCTAGAGTTTAGATCTGAAAAGTTACTAGAAACTGAAAATCAAATTTTCAAAGACGCCAAGAAAAATAAAAATGATTTGAAGAAGTACGCTCGATTATTAAAATCTTTTAATAGTGAAAAAAGTACTGAATTGCAATATATTTGGCCTCATGATGTTAAAGTCAAAATTGGATCGTTATTAATTTCAATTTTGATGCATGTTGCTAAAGTACAGGTTGAAGGAGTGGACCCAATCACTAAAAAAAAGGTTTCGGGTGAAGCTCCGGCTTTCTACCATAGTTACCAGTATCAAAGTAATGTCAAGGTTGGTGTTTTAAAAATTCATAGATCAATCAGTTCACAACTATCAGTCGACTCACTTATTGGAACTGTTCAACCCCAGCTATTACCTATGTTAGTGAAGCCAAGACCGTGGACTGCCTGGAATAATGGTGGTTATTTATACTCACAAGGCTTTTTAATCAGATCAAAAGATGCCCCTGAACAAATGGCCTATTTAAAGGCTTCAAGCGACAACTTACAAGGAGTTTTCGACGGTTTGAATGTTCTGGGTAACACTGCTTGGACTATCAATGAAAGGGTATTCAATATCATATCACACTTCTGGAATAAGGGTGAAGAGTTCTTGGACATTCCAAAAATCCAAGAAGGATTCGTTGCTCCGCCAATGCCTTCAACAGATAGTGATCCGAGTGTGATTTACGCATACAAGTCCCAACTCAAAAAGCTGAGAACAGAGTTCAACAACAATAGGTCAACCAGATGTGATGCCAACTATAAGCTGGAAATTGCTAGAGCATTCCTCGGTGAAAAGATGTATTTCCCTCATAATTTAGATTTCAGAGGTAGAGCCTATCCACTTTCACCAAATTTGAATCATTTGGGAAATGATTTGTCAAGGGGTCTATTGATTTTTTGGAAAGGTAAAGAATTGGGTCCAAAGGGATTAGATTGGCTCAAAATACATGTTTCAAACTTATTTGGTATTGATAAAGCTCCACTGAATGAGCGTATTCAATATGTTAACGAGAATTTAGATAAGGTTTTCAAGACAGCTGATGACCCAATTGGCTACCAAGACTGGTGGACTACGGCAGATAAACCATGGCAAGCATTGGCATCAGTTATCGAATTAGCCAATGCATTGAGATCACCAGACCCAGAGAAGTTCATCTCTCATCAACCTGTTCACCAAGATGGTACATGTAATGGTTTACAGCATTACGCAGCTTTGGGTGGAGATGTTGAAGGTGCAACTCAAGTTAATTTAGTTCCAGGTGATAGACCAGCTGATGTTTACTCCTACGTTGCAAATTTGGTAATAAAAAGATTGGAAAAAGAAGCATCTAAAGGGGATGAAGTGGCAAAACTTCTTAAGGATAAAATTAAAAGAAAAGTTGTGAAACAAACAGTCATGACCAACGTTTACGGTGTCACCTATATTGGAGCAACCAATCAAATTGACAAACAATTAACTGATATTTTCCCAGGAGAGGATACTTATCAGTATAGTATTTACTTAACCAAGCATGTTTTTGCATGTATAAGGGAACTATTCGAAGGTGCGCACTTAATCCAAGATTGGTTAGCACTTTGTGCCAAGATTGTTTCTAGCTCAGTCAGAATTGACTTGGACCCAAAACAGATTGTTCAAAGAGGTGAAATCCCACCTCATATGGCTAGTGTTATTTGGACAACACCATTGAACTTGCCTATAGTTCAACCATATAGATCAATTAGCAGAAAGCAAATTACCACTAATTTACAGACAATATATATTACTGATCCTTTCGCTATGAATCCGGTCGATTCTAGAAAACAAATGGCTGCTTTTCCACCAAATTTCATCCACTCGTTAGATGCTACGCACATGTTATTAAGTGCTATTGCGTGCTCTAAAGCTGGTCTAGAATTTGCATCAGTTCATGATTCTTATTGGACTCATGCAGGCGACGTTGAAACCATGAACTCTAATTTAAGAGAACAATTCATCAAGTTGCATGAGGTTGATCTCATTGAAAAATTAAAGCTTGAATTTGATCAACGTTATAGAGGATTTTTACAAGTTATCAAAATTCCAAGAACTAGTGAGGTCGCTAAAAAGATTTTAATGACCAGAAAGGAAATTTCTGCTCAATTAGGAAGAAGAATTACCTTAGGCGATGAAATTTTCTTGGAAAAGAAAAGACAGGCATTACTCTCCTCTGAGAACGAAGAAGAGATTAATCAAGGCAAATCAATGGTTACAACTGTTGGTTTGATTGAGGACCAAGACATTGAGTCATTGAAGAAAAAGAAAGCTACAAAATCTGCAAAGATTGAAAAAGTTGAGGCCATTAGTGATTCTTTAGAAGAAGAACAGACGGGTAAAAGAAAAGCGTTATTCATAACCGTTTTAGCACCATTGAGATTACCAGAAATCCCTCCAAAAGGTGATTTTGATGTCAAAGAACTAAGAAATTCACAATATTTTTTCAGTTGATCGAACATACCACATACTTGCATATAACCATATAATTTTAATGAATTTTTAATGATAATTTTTATTATGAGTGTTTTATCACTTTACAGATAAAAGATCCATAGAAGTAAAGTGTCCATCTTGTATATAGATTTGGAAATAAATAGTACGATATAAGCATAAGCAATTCATGGATTTCGAAAATTTAGCAACTGTAAGCTCATTTAAACACTGAAAGACGCATAAAGCTGTGTTTTTAATTTAATATTGTATTATTTTCCCTTGTTGCTTCAAATTATCTATTAGTGGTTGTAGTGGATCCAAATCAGGTTGGTCGATAAGCTCAAATTCCTGAGCAAAACTGACAAAGTGAGCAAAAAAAGAATTCCAGTGAGCCTCCAAGCTCAAATTTAAAATTTTATCAAAGTGGTTATAATACATATGAGCAAATATCCTAAACATTTGTCTAACAATATTCTTTAGATTCTTCAAAAAATTAGAGGGAAATGGGACCCCTGATTTAGTTGGGAATAATGTCTGGTCATTCAATTTATTGCTGATCCACGTTAAAACATATTCAATATATAGATTTGCAGGAAGCTGAACAGTCTTTCCTTCTTGATCAACCCATAAATAATCTGTCTTTGGACCAGCGTTCATGGTTGGAAATTGTTCTGGCTTAATATATTCTGCAACGATACCATAAAATTGATTCAAGTTATTGTAAAATTCAAAAATGATCTGTGCCATCCATTCATTTTGGTCAACATATTTAGGGAGTTGCACTATAGTTTTGAAAGAACCTTTTACTAAAGCAGTTCTAACAAAAGGCTCGGTAAGAAACAACGGAAGTTGTTGTTGTGATTGTGATTGTGGTTGTGATTGTCTTTGTTGCTGTATCTGAGAGTGTTGTTGTTGAAAGTTTTGGGCATTATTTCCTGATTGATTCTTAACTGGAGAATGAGATCTTCGCAAAGATAAATGAGAACCATTATTTCCTGAGTATAATGAAGCTTGGTCTTTTTGTTGTTTATTCTTTTTTGAGCTTCTGCCGAATCCTGATCTTATTAAATAGATGTTAGTAGATGACTCTTATCTAGTACAAAAGTTCCTACATACCTTATCGAGCTAAAGAACGACATTTGGCAAAAAAATTGAAATCAAGGGTAGTTATTTAGAGCTAGATGAATTTTGTAAATTGCGATCTAAAGAAATGTAGTTACTTGTATGTTAATTTGAGTTTCACTCAAGTATATTCCAAAGAAAAAAAAACACAATATATAATGTTGATTTGAGCGCGAACTAACTGAAAAAAATTCTGTATTGAGTAATTTTCGCGCTTAAAAACTTAAGAACTAAAAGAGTGGTCATAAACTGAATAGTTAATTTCTCGTCTTCAAGGGCGTGTGGCGTAGTTGGTAGCGCGTTCGCTTAGCATGCGAAAGGTCTCCGGTTCGACTCCGGACTCGTCCAGTTTTTTTTCAAAACTTTGCTAGGCGAATTTGGAAGCCTAGCTGTTTCTTTATTTTTTACATGAAATATATATTGTTTTATTCCTTCGAAAATCACCAAATTATAGAAAACCAAGTTAGCTTTAAGAGTTAAATAATCATCAATTAATTTATATGTATATTAGCTTTTGATACGTACATCCATTAACTTATAACATTCTTTTTCTTAAGTTTATTATAATTATGAAACCTTCCACTACTGCTTTCATATTGACCATCTACAACCTTAATTTAGATAAAATATTAAAACAACAAGGAAAAATAGATTTCCTAAATATCATATAGATGAGAGAATTCCATAGAGTATATTCTACTCAAAAAAAGAGCCATAAATTTTTCTATTATTTCACTTGGCTAATTTCAAAATAGTGTTAGCTATTATTCTCCTGAATTCCTTAGCATTACTCGCAGCGTAGTTCAATTTTTCATCTTTTGCATAATGTAGAGCATTCATGAGACTCAAGACACCACAGTCATAGCCGTTCTGTTGCTGAGGACAATCCAAAACATGAAAGAGCTCGAATCCTTCTTCTAGTCCACTAACCCCTTCTCTGCTAGCTTGTCCTTTCACATATTCCAACATTAAATTTAACGACATTGAGCCATGCTTGGATTTAGATTTACATAGGCTATCTAAATAATAGATGCTTTTATTCTTTAGGTCTATTATTCCCATGACCCAGTGCGTTTTGTTGATGTTTATTGGAACAATGATTTTATCTAAATTGATAATTGACTGCTTGGCCCTTTTTAGCCATTTAGAAACACCTGAATATCCTTTGTTTTCAAGATTTGTGAAAAAAAAAGGTGTGAATGCAAATATTTTGTCGGTATTTAATGTTTTAGCGTACACTTCTATGATATTATCATTTAGCCATTGCCCGTCAGCCAATGTTTTTAAGTCGTTTATTCTGATATCAATATCAAATGCTTTGACCACAACAGTAGAATCTTTACCTTTAGATTTCCAATGTTCCAAAATCAACTGTTCCTCTTCCTTTGTTACCGGTTTGATTAACTTTGATTTTGGCTTCATGGTCTCCAATCTCTCTTTTTTGATTTTTTCATTGATATCCTTTCTTTCCTGCAATTCCTTTTCCAAGTTCCTGTATTGAGTCTCGAAGAAAGCTTTATTCTCATCAAACTGTAATGTCAATCTAGAAGGTGTTGGAGGTAGTTTTCTTTCACTTATTATTGATATATCAGAATCGATACATTTTAATGGTGTATTATGATTGACAGGGCTAAAATGGTTAGAAATATTCTGCGTAACTTTCTTGATACTTGCAAGAAGTTGTTTATTATCTTGGGATTTGTTCCTATCAAGGGAAATCGGTGGGGAAGTATCTTTTGTTGGAGGAGGCTTGTATTTACCTGTGAACACTTCTCGTAAATATGTTGATTCCGCAGGACTTCTTGATGTGAGCTTTCTTTTTATACGTTGTGATCTACTTTTGAGTTCTGTACCATAATCACCCTTTTTAGTATCTTTGGATTTTTGTATTATTTTGTCAAACCCCATCTCAGCCAATGGAGAGTTTATAAAATTGACATCTTTATAACTTTCTTTGAATTCGGGTAAAAATGTTGTGTCTCGCAAAATTTTATTGGAAGGAGTTTTCAAATCAACCTTAAGATCTGTTTTAGTGAACTTTCTCTTCTTCAATGGCGATACAATTAGCTGTTCTGTTGGTTTTTGATCCTTTCGTTCATCGCTCTTTCTAAACTGCTGTTTCAAGAGACTTACCGATCTAATAATCAAATCTGATCCCAATCCACCAATAAATTTTAGAATCGATCCCGTTTCAGATTCAGTAGCATCTTTTTTCTGAGAGTTCTTTGTCCAATCAATATTTTGCTCATTAGATGTCAAATTTTTCGATATCGATATGGATGACGATATGGAGTGTTTCCTGCTGTTTGCTTTGGAATGTGAATAAAAGAACTCATTGTTTATCTTTCTCTTTCTCTTGATTGCTGATCTGTTTAATTCAGAATGCGACATTGTAGACCTTAAAAAAGTCTCACAGATAGTGGCTCCAGATCTATGTTAATTCAGGTTACTTTATACTGAATAGTACAGCCCTTATAGGAAGCTGATAGTTGAATATGTAAACATGAAGAAGCTGAAAAAAATAAGAGTACTACCGTAAGAAAAAAACCGAGGATGTATCACGTGCTTATTCTTTTCTTCAATGTGATATTTTGATTATGATGAATTACAGGGCAAATTTCTAACAAATTTTTAACTTATAGCTTACAATTTGAACAATATATATATTGACCATGACACTAGACGTTGCAGGACCACAGCTTTACCGTGGTCACATCGGCACATTGACTAGTCGCTGTTTCTGGAGACTCCAAAGCCCACTTGGGATAGTTCGGCGTCTGGTCTGGAATTCAGAAAAATCAAAACATAAATTAATATTAATTAGAAAAGTCTAAAACTATGTTGAACGATACGTACTATATAAAATTAATTAAATATATATTATAAATTATTGATAGCCGAAGTTCAATAATATAATATTAAATATTTCATATAGTATTTGCTGAGAATGCAGCCAGATAATCCGGCCGGCAGTGCTGCATGAGCTCGACGTGCAATTATATATTCAATAAATATATATTATTATATTACTATATTTATATAATCATGACAATTATGAGTAGATTATATTAGTTGAATGAAGTTTCTCTTGATTGTTCCCTCTACCAATATATACAACCCATTATCATCTATGGATCACCATAACTAATATGTGTATTAATACGATATGACCAGTGAGTGGCCCCATACAATTTTCAATAATTTATAATATTTATCAATAATATATATAATATTTTGTAGCGCGAACGCAGAACCTCTGGACGTCTCGATTATTACTTTTTTCAGTAGGTCTTTTGTTTAATTCAGAGAGGTCCACGTGTGTCATATTATAATATTGATATCCCATAATAATAATATTATTTAGCTTTTTGCAGCCCCACCCTACAACGTGGGAATTAAGTTAATGTACTGATTCCTGACTCCTGAGGCAATAATTCAACTTTCATGATGAATATAAACTCTTGTCCTGGAAAATTTTAAACTCTTTTTCCTACTCTGTCTATTCTATTGTTTCTACAATTGATAGATATCGACTAGAGTTGTAATGCTATTTGGTGTGAGATTAGCTAATGAAATTTATCCTCCATGGAAGGATAACTATATCAATTATGAAAGGCTCAAAAAGCTTCTGAAGGAATCGGCCATTGATGATCAGAAATATAACGATTATGATGAGAACCAGTTTGTCACACAACTAGACGAAGAATTGAAGAAGGTCTATTCATTCCAAAGTAAAGAATATGAACAGTTGACCAAAAGAGTTCAAGCCCTTGATGAATATGTTACCGAGAACATCTCGAAACCAACTATCAACTGGCCAAAATTCCAATCTGATCTAGACAATTTGCTGAGCGAATCAAGAGAATTAGACCATTTTGCAAGACTTAACTTCACTGGTTTTCAAAAGATCATCAAAAAACATGATCGCTTACATCCAAAATACGGTTCTGTCAGGGCATTATTATCAGTCAGATTGAAACAATTACCTTTTCATTCGGAAGATTATTCACCGCTGTTGCATAAACTTTCATCCTTGTTTCAAATTTTAAGAGACAATTTTCAATCTGCTTCGTATATGTCAGGTTCAACCTCACAAAGAAACACACCTTTACTAAACTCGGTTTCAAACGACGGCTCTACTCAAGATTTAGAGTTTCAATCTTTCAAGTTCTGGGTACATCCAGATAATTTAATGGAAGTTAAAACAAGAATTTTAAGACATTTACCAGTTTTAATATATTCAAACGATGAGTCAAACACAAATAATAATGACACACTAGACCCTACCATAACTTCATTATATTTTGATAACCCATCATTTGAGGTTTATAACGACAAGCTATTAAAATCTGATAGCTCCCCTTCTCTAAGATTAAGATGGTCAGGTAAGTTATCAGAGAAACCAGATATATTTCTTGAAAAAAGAATTGCCAACAAATCACTGGACGAAAATGCAAGAGATGTAAGATTGAAGTTGAAAGAAAAATATTTAGCTGATTTTTTAATTAATGGAAATACCGAAGAGCTCAAATCAAAACAATTATCAAAATTCAGAGAAATGGGTTCGAATGAAGAATTCCTTTCAAATTTATCCAGTGATATTGAGGATATTGACAATTTCATCAAGTCTCATGAATTACAACCAGCTTTGAGATCTGTCTATAAAAGAACTGCTTTTCAAATACCAGGTGATGACAGAGTTAGAATCACTATTGATTCGGATATCTTGTTCATAAGAGAGGATTCGTTTGATGAAGATCGTCCTATTAGAAATCCAAACAACTGGCACAGAACTGACATTGATCAAAATGTTGAAAACCCATACTCATTTTTGAGGAAAAACGAATTTATTAAATTTCCACACTCAGTTCTAGAAATTCAAATAAAAAACACGACCGGGAGAAAATCTTCCGAATTAAACGGTATATCAATTCCATTTTCCAGAAAGCATGGTAAATGGATTGAAGAACTAACTACATCACATTTAGTTAAAGAAGTTCCAAATTTTTCCAAATTTATTCAAGGTATTGCCTCTTTATTTTTAGAAAATGACCATTTGGACATTTTGCCATTTTGGTTGCCTGAATTGGAGGATGACATTAGAAAAAATCCAAATGATGCTGATGAGGAGCTAAAACAAAAACAAAAAAATAACACCGACATTTCATCAAAGCTCAAAAGATTTAGCAAGACTGATCAAAAGAAGATTCGTGAAGCTTCAGAAGACTTGGAAGGTGAATCCTCAGAAGATGATCAAACCAATTCTCACCAAGCTCTAGGTAGTAATAATTTATTGGTTCCAAAACGTATCAATAAATCAAGGAATGAGATCATTCCATTTTTGATTGGTGGCTCAAAATTGGCCAATGTCGATAGTGAAGATGAAGAGGTTGAGTTGCCACAAGGTGTGATAAAACCAACCTCGTTGTTGAAACAGAATGGCCCAGTGAAAATTGAGGCTAAGGTCTGGTTGGCTAATGAGCGTACGTTTAACAGATGGCTAAGTTTAACATCATTGTTTTCTGTTCTAACATTTTCAATTCATTCATCTGTTAAATCATCAAACGACGAGGGCTTAGCTAATATACTAGCTTTTGTCTATTTTTTCTTAACCCTATTCACTGGTATTTGGGCTTATTATATCTATAACAAAAGATTAGATCTTATAAAACTTAGAGATGGGAAGCATTTAGATGCTCCGCTTGGTCCCCTTATTGTTGCCCTCGGAGTTTTAGGTGCTGTTGTTGTCAATTTCATTGTTGGTTTCAAGAAGGCCTCATAGAATATCACAAGTCAAGAAGTACATCCATTCGTAAACTGGTTTAATGAACAGGTGTTCAAACTGGTTGGTTCTCGATAATTTTATTTTTAATCTAATTCTGTATAACAAGAAAGATATGAAACATGAGAATTTCATAAATATATACTTATTAATATTAAAATTTTTACCCCTGCTTATTTGATGAAACGAGAGAGTAAAAGTGTTGGGACTTTGAGGGTCTTCCTTGTGAAGTTAGGTTGAAGGATTATCAGCGTCGCCCTATGGAACCTCGTGAACTCAGGCAAGCTACTAATTCATGAAAGAAAGAATACATCCTTTTATTTCGTGGTTGATCCTGATTCCTCGCTGTGTTTAGCTGATGTTACAAAACAAACAATTATAATTGCGTAGTTTTATATAACTGATCCAGCTGAATAGCTCGGCAGCTAGCTAAACAAAACTTGTTCGAGATTATGAGCACGACGCTAAAAAGTATCGTGTGCGAAAAATGTGTTTTGTCAAAGATCATTTGTACTGGACACATATAATAGTAACGTCGACACAGAAAGATTGGGACCACACTTATAAATAAAAACACTTCGGAGCATTCAACTATACCAAAGACTATGAAGGTATGTATATTTGAAACTCAAGATCAGTAATCAATTACTTGTTACTGACAATCTTTTGTTATAAAGCAAAGAGTCACAGCACTAGATCTCCAAATTTTGACTACAGAGTTGCAGAATGAGCTAATCGATTATAGACTGCAAAATATCTATAATGTTGCGAGTTCAAATAAACAGTATTTATTGAAATTCGCTGTTCCAGACTCTAAAAAGAGTTTAGTACTTGACTCAGGCTTTAAAGCTCATATAACTGAATTCACCAGACCCATCCCAGATCAACCGTCGAACTTTGTTTCCAAACTGAGAAAGCATTTGAAAACTAGACGATTATCAAGCATCAAGCAAATCGGTATTGATAGAGTTATAGTGTTGAGTTTCAGTGATGGTCTATATCATTTGGCTCTAGAATTCTTTAGTGCTGGTAATATCGTACTCTTGGATGATCAGCGTAGAATTTTAGCATTACAGCGATTGGTCGAAGAAAAAGGAAACAATGATAGATACGCAGTTGGTGAAACTTATAATTTATTTAATGAAACCTTATTTGATGATATAGATGAAGGAGTAAATCTGACAGATTTTAGTTCAGAAGAGGTTAAAGATTGGATCATTGAAAGGAAAACCTCACCATTACCGGAAACTGGTAAAAAATTGAAAGTTTTATCAATTAAAAAATTACTGTATCAAAGGGTCCCCTATCTCTCTGCTGATTTGATCGGTAAAAATCTACAAGTATTTGAGATTAACCCATCTTCTTCTTGCTTGGACTTTGAAGATAAATCACACATTATTTGCGAGGTACTAAAGAAAACAGCTCAAGATGTTAAACTTTTACTCGATACAAAGTCTGTTACAGGTTATATATTAACAAAACGAAACCCACTTTATGCTCCATTAAAAGATGCGGAAGATTTGATGGTTCTTTACGATCAATTTCATCCATTTAAACCGCTGTTGGAAACGGAAGAGGAAACGTTAATTGAAGTGAAGGGTTATAATCAAACGCTGGATAAATTTTTTTCCACTATCGAATCGTCTAAATATGCATTGAGGATTCAAAATCGAGAAAATCAAGCAAAGAAGAGACTAGAACAAGCAAGAAATGACAAACATCAGCAGGTTCAAAGACTGATCGATGCTCAAGAAGTCAATAGATTGAAGGGTGAAACCATCATTTTCAATGCGCACCTTGTTGAAGAGGCTAAAAATGCTGTTCAGGCTTTGCTTGATCAAAGTATGGACTGGAAAACCATTGAGAAACTAGTAACTGTTGAGAAGAATAAAGGTAATGCAATTGCTAGATTGATTAATATTCCATTGAATCTGAAAGAGAATAAAATTAGTTTGACTTTACCTACAGAATTGGCCTATGAGGATGAGGTTGAGGATGAAATTAAGCGGAAGTTGGTTGATTCTGAATCGGACTCGGATTTTGATTCTGATTCTGATTCTGATTCTGATTCTGATTCATTGTCAAGCTCAGCGACACAGAAAGACAAAACTAGAACTACCATCAATGTCACAATCGACCTTAATATTTCAGCCTATGCCAATGCATCGGAATATTTCACTGTGAAAAAATCAACTATTGAAAAGCAAAAAAAGGTTGAACAATCAGCGAATAAGGCGCTAAAAAACATTGAGCAACGCGTGGAGAAAGATCTGAAAAGAAACTTAAAGCAAGAAGTGGATATATTAAAAAAACTACGTACCCCGTATTTTTTCGAAAAGTTCAATTGGTTTTTCTCCAATGAGAACTACTTGATCATTTCTGGTAAAGACGATTCGCAGACTGATATGATTTATCATAGATATATTCAGCCGGATGATGTCTATGTCCATGCGGATATTGACGGAGCCAGTCACGTTTTTATCATAAATCCAAAAAAAGGTGAAGTATCTCCGTCAACGTTGATGCAAGCCGGTATCCTATCACTCTCCACTTCAAAAGCATGGGAAAATAAACTGACAACCTCGTCATGGTGGTCTCATGCTAGTGACATCACCAAAAGTGACATTGATGGCAAAATTTTAAAGGCTGGTACATTTAGATATTTGAAAGATAAGAATTATCTCCCACCATCTCAATTAGTTATGGGGTTCGCTTTCGTGTGGAAAATTAAAACAGAAACAAACCAAAAGGCTTTAGATGAGAGATTAGAGGAATTGCAAAATTTAGATATCAACGAAGTTAACAATTCGGATCTTGAGATACCAAAGAATGAAATTCCAGAGTTGGAAGAGCCAATTACGTCCAAAAATGAGGATTTAGAAGCCCAACAATTCAAGATTGAGAATTTGGAGCTTCATAGATCTAATGAATTAAGCGCTGTTTCCCAGAGAGAAAGCTTCAGAGGCGGTGATGATGCTTCAAATGATAACGAGTCGGTTGCTACTTCAGATTATCAAAAGCCAGTTGTCACTACAAATGATACGGCACCTAAAGGTAAAAATGTTAGGGGTAAAAAAGGTAAGTTAAAAAAAATTGCAGAAAAATATGCAAATCAAGACGAAGATGAACGTAGATTGAGAATGCAAGCATTAGGAACTTTAAAACAACAGAGTAAAAAAGAAGAAGAGTTGAAGAAACAACAGTTGCAAAAAATTACGTATCTGAAAAAAATTGAAAAGAGAAAAAGGCAAGAAGAAGTAACTGCAGATAAATATTCAAATAAGAAGGAAGTTATCAACCTCGAGAGCATTTTAGACGAATTAGTTCCTTCAGTTGCCCAAAAGGACGAAATATTGGAGGCTATTCCAATATTTGCCCCATGGAGCGCACTCACAAGATATAGATATAGGGTCAAGATTCAGCCAGGCTCGACAAAAAAAGGTAAAGCTGTTCAAGAAATCATGAATTATTTCAATAATAGACCTACTGATTCCACTGAAAATGATAGAAATTATGATTGGCTAAGAGAACATCAAACTCTAAACAGTCTAAAACAAAACGAGATACTTCCCTCTATCTATGTGCCGAAGGTAAAACTTTTATTACCTGGAAAACAGGCAACTTCCAAAAAGAAATAGATCTTGCTTTCTAGTAAACGTCTGGTGAATTCAGGCGGGTATTCAGTGATGTATCCAGCTATTAGCTCCCTATTATATAATCACACTTAAATGGTGATTTGTCAATCACAATTCTAATCCAATTTAATATAGTTGTTTTATTATTGAGCTTTTGATCCGTATTTTTGTGTAGAAATAAACCTCACCACCCCAAAAATGCTGAAATATTTGGTATGGGAAAAAATGGCCCATCAAGATTCACATCAAAATTCCTAAAAATATCGAGCAAATGAGTGGATATATAGTTTGTGTAAAATAAAAGTTTTCCCCTGAGTTTTCATCTCAATATTATTATGAGCAGTATAATAATGTGACCCGTCCTTCTGAATATTTTTTCATAGTTGAAAATAGTCTTGACTCTTTACTTCTACTACTTAGTTCATAAAAGTGTTTAATAAGAAACATCCAATAATTTGAGTACCTTACCTAGTTAAGTAGTTATTTTTCGCGGCATTTAATTCACAGTGATCCTTCCCGAAAATTCAGCTTCTGGCCTTGACCATACGCATACTCAACATTTAGTGTTTAAAATTTTACAACATGATTCAGCTTTTTATAACCATAGATGGAGAAAAGATCCATTTGTTATAACTTTCATTCAAAATGCCAGTGAAAAAAGTTGTAAAGAAGAAGAAAAATGAGTCGGCTACAAAAGCGGATATTACTAAAATTGAGTCAAAAATAAATGAAGATATCGAATCAGATAATAACAAGATAACGAAACCAACGCCTAAAAAGCCAGCCGAGTTTGAGAAGGATTTAAATAATAACAATACCCGGTACTGGTTGATAAAATCAGAGCCATTGTCAAGAATTGATCCAGTTACAAAGAAAGACGTCAAGTTTCCATTTAGCGATCTACTTGAAGTTGAGTATGAAGAATGGAACGGTGTTAGAAATTATGAAGCAAGAAATAATATGCTGAATATGGAAAAAGAAGATATATTGTTATTCTATCACTCAAACACACCGAGCCCTGGAATAGTAGGTTTAGCTAAAGTGGCCAATGAGGCACATCCAGACTCGTTACAATTTAATTCCAAATCAAATTATTACGACTCAAGATCCAACAAAGAAGCCCCAAAATGGTGGTGTGTTGATGTGAAATTTTATAGGAGATTCAGATCTAAGATTACTCTGCAAGAATTGAGGGAAAATGAAAGCTTGGTGAATATGTCTTTGGTTAAAAGAGGAAGATTAAGCGTCACGCCCGTGAGAAAAGAGGAATACTACGAGATTCTTAAAATGGAAAGCAAAAAAAATATCTCTAACAACATCGACTGCGAGATGGATGAGAAGTATATAGATCCTTAACTAAAGAAGTTTTTACTTTTAGATTTAGTATAGTATTTCTAGTATAATTTGTAAATTTTTAGTTTAGATCTATTCAGGAATTACGCGTTGGCCAGAGATTTTTCGCGTTTGTCATGTGACTCTTGTTTTGATTTTTTGCATTACAAATCAAAACACAAAAGACGAAAACAATACGATTAGTTACGCTTTAGAGCATTATAGCTGATTAAAGCAACGAACTCTACCTTTTTCATTACAGATAATTTGAAATAATTCATATTATGGGCAGAAGATTTCCGAATAAACCAACAAGCTTACTGGGAACTGGTGCGGGTTTAGCAGCTGATAAAAGACCAAGGGCAGTTACAGATCCAACTTCAACTTTGGCAAAACCGTTTAGGATCCCCTTCAAGATACGATCAAGCGCAATAACAACTGATGGCAAAACTGTTCGTGCAGTCAGACTAAAAGGACCTCAATCCTATGCTTTGAGCCTGAATGAGAACGATGACAAAGAAAACGAAGTTATTAACATCGATGGCAAGACAATAATCAGGAGAAAGAATGCTTTGAAACGTTTGACAAACGACAATAACGATGCTGAAGTTAAATTGAAACGATCATTTACATGTCCACTCACGACAAAAGTCAATAATGGTCAAATATCTGTACCTCCCCCTTTAGGAACCAAGAGAAAGCCCATAATGATACCAAGACCACTTCACGATCCATCCGACGAGACTGCTATCGTTCTTTATGATCCAACAGTGGAAAAGATTATTAGTGACTATGATTTGGAAGCTTTAGATATAGCTATTTCCCAAGCCAAAGCTAAAGATGAAGGTAAGGAAATCACAAAAACAGAAGAAACTCAAGAACGGCCTGCAAAGAGGACAAATGTTCATAAGTCATTGAATGAAATTCTGGGAATTACAAAAGATCCTAATGATGCAGAAAAGAACTTTCCAGATGTTCCAGTCGTTATAGATCCTAAACTATCCAAAATTCTAAGACCTCATCAAGTTGAAGGTGTTAAATTTCTATACCGATGCGTCTCGGGATTAGTTGACCCAAGAGCAAAAGGTTGTATTATGGCCGACGAAATGGGGTTAGGTAAAACTTTGCAATGCATTGCACTAATGTGGACACTATTAAAACAAGGCCCAAGAGGGAAAAAAACAATCGATAAAGCAATTGTGGTCTGTCCATCATCATTAGTCAGAAATTGGGCGAATGAGCTCGTCAAATGGTTAGGAGAAGGTTCTGTGACTCCATTGGCTATTGATGGTAAGTCTACAAAATCCAATGAAGTAGCCTCTGCCATTCAGCAATGGTCTCTTGCTAAGGGGAGAAATGTTGTAAGACCTGTATTAATTATTTCATACGAGACGTTGAGAAGGAACGTAGATAACTTGAGGGGAGCAGAGATTGGGCTACTATTAGCTGATGAAGGTCATAGATTGAAGAATGGAGATTCGTTAACATTTACAGCATTGGATGGCTTAAATTGTAAAAGAAGAGTCATATTATCAGGTACACCTATACAAAATGATCTTTCTGAATATTTCGCATTATTGAACTTTGCAAATCCTGGTCTTTTGGGTACAAGAAATGATTTCAGAAAAAATTTCGAAATCCCAATTTTGAAAGGCCGTGATGCTGATTCCGATGACAAAGAGGTCAAAAAAGGTGAAGAAAAATTACAGTTATTGTCCAACATTGTTTCTAAATTCATTATCAGAAGAACCAACGATATATTGTCAAAATATCTACCCTGCAAATATGAACATGTTATTTTTGTTAGGCTCTCAGATATGCAAAAAAAGTTATATCAGCACTTTATCACCAGTCCAGACATTAAAAAATTGTTGCGTGGTGTTGGCTCGCAACCATTAAAAGCTATTGGCTTGTTGAAAAAGCTTTGTAATCATCCAGATCTATTGAATTTCCAAGAAGAATTTGAGGGAGCGGGTGATTTGATACCAGATGATTATGTCAACTCTATTACTGGTGGGGGTAGGAACAGAGAAGTCCAAACTTGGCACTCGGGAAAATTTCAAATCTTGGAGAGATTTTTGGCCAAAATCAGAAAGGAATCTGATGATAAAATTGTCTTGATTTCAAACTATACTCAAACTTTAGATCTGATCGAAAAAATGTGCCGATATAATCGCTATGGCTCATTAAGATTAGATGGTACCATGAATATCAATAAGAGACAAAAATTGGTAGATAGGTTTAATGATCCAGAAAGCCCAGAATTTATATTTTTATTGAGTTCCAAAGCTGGGGGGTGTGGTATTAATTTAATTGGTGCTAATAGATTGATTTTGATCGATCCCGACTGGAATCCTGCTTCAGATCAGCAAGCGTTAGCCAGAGTTTGGAGAGATGGCCAAAAAAAAGATTGTTTTATTTACAGATTTATTACAACAGGAAGTATTGAGGAAAAGATCTTTCAAAGGCAATCTATGAAAATGAGTTTGAGTTCGTGTGTCGTTGATGAAAAAGAAGATGTGGAAAGATTATTTTCAACAGATAATCTTCGTCAATTATTCGAATTCAACCAAAATACAGTTTGTGATACACATGATTCTTTTAAGTGTAAAAGATGCAGTGGCTCAGATTCGAAGCAAATGATCAGGTCAAATGTTATGTTATATGGCGATGCAACAAGTTGGAATCATGTAAATCATGAAGGCTTGAAAATGACTAATGATCATTTATTAAAGAATGAATTTGAATTTGATTCGATTAGTTACATGTTTCAATACATTTCTCACGTTTAATTATCGCTTAATTATATGAAAACAAAATATATTGTCAATGTCTGTGATAAGTATTACTATGAGAGAATTGATTTCACAATGAAGCGTTACAAATAACCGTTAATTGGTTCCAAAGAAAGACATTCAGGAAATCCTGAAGTTATCATTGAACATAGCTCCCTTTGGAATAGTTAAAAGATTAACACCAGTAAACTGGCTAAACGGTAGAAGATAGTGCAAATGGCGGCTACATAAAAATAGTTTATAAGTGAAACGTGTAAAAAAAATAGAATAGTTTTATTAACCTATGAATAAAAAAAGTAGAACTAAAAATTTTTATAAGCCAAATTGTTGGTTAGCTAAATTATTTGAAGCAGTTTGTTGACCATTAATACCTGTGTTTTGTTGGGAAATTTGGGTTAAATTTGTATTGAAATCATCGATATTTAAATAAAAGTTTGGGATTGAGAAGATATTCTGCAACAAATTGTTGTTGTTATTAGCGGTATTTTTATCATTGTTCATCATCATTGGTAAACTTTGACTATTCGAGTTCATTTGAAGATCATTCAAAAAATCTGCTTCAAACATTGACTGTTGATTATATCCAAGTCCAGATTGATTGACAAAGTTTAAGGTGTTTGGAGACGGAATAGGGCCACTGATTGTAGGAAAACTCTCCGCAGAACCATAATTCATTACATTTGGAGATCTAATAGATCCAATACTATCTGCTAAGCTTGAGACTGCGGGAGATTTTGTGTACTTTGCAGATGTATTATTTGGAGAGCTGTCAGCAATGCTATGGCGAACAGGGTCATATGGAACTTTGTTCTGCACAGAAGGTTGGTCATTTTCATGGGAATCATCGCGTGATGAGGAAAACCGGAAAACTCTTTCATATAAGCTTAACTCATGATCAAGAGGTGATATATCAAAGCTATCATTCTGTGTGTTGTTGTAAATTTTCATAGCTATTCTCAAAAAAAATCTCAGAAAGTAAGAAATTGTGTTATAAATGTCTCTATCTGAAAATCTTGGAGAGAATAATGATAATTTATCAAAAAACGTTTCAGTTGCAACTTTCATCAACATGATATCATTTCTCAGATTTACAGTATTTGGATATTCGAGTGAACCAGTGAATAATGTGAAAAATGCACTAAGAAACAAAAATGAAGTCTGATTGAAAAATTTATTCTCAAAAGGATTCATTCTGGTGAAAATTTGTAACATTGATCTGGATGCATCTAAGCATTTATCCATAAATTGTTTTTGCAAATTTTGGATACTTTCCGAAAGACGTTCTTTATTTGTACTGATTATATCTTCATTGGACCACGCTCTTTTAAATGACATTCTGTTAATAATCATCGTATGCAAATAACAATGCAAATGTAGAAAAGTAATATCTTGCTGAACATCTTTTGGAAATAATTCCCAATTCACATTGGATGATCCTGGTCTGATAGAAAATGGCAATGACAAAATGATGTTCTCGTGTTCCTTATTCAAGGAATCGATCTTTTCCATAATTATTTCAAAACTGCAATCCTTCAAAGCATTTGCACTAAACAACTCAACATATGCTTTCGATACTAAACCAAGAAATTGACAATATGAGCTACAAACAACAACCTTGGTAATATCGTTCATCTTAGGGAATCCATTTAAAGTTAGCGATCGCAATTTTGATGAGGAATGAATATCAAAGTTTGGATTATTTAAAATTGCAAAATCCTGTTCAGAAATATTAAGGTTAGCAGTACTAAATGGTAATGATGAAACATCTGAGTCATGAATGATTGGAGGTTTACCTGATCTTAAACAGCAGTCTTTATCGAAAAGATAAACGTGAAACCATAATCTTCTTCTCTTAAAGGCCTCTTCTTCTGGAATCCCGATACAACTTTCTTCTCTGTGTAAACCCAATTCTTGAGCATATCTAACGGCTGTGGAAATGAGCATATAGTTATGTTGTGGAGCTGCAGCAAATTCACTATAAAGGATTAATAAAAGAATAGCTTGGATCGTGTTCAAACCTTCACTCATAATAGTTAGTTTATGGTAATAAAAAATAGCATTTTTAAGATGAGTTTCTTGTAATTCTTGTAATTCTCTAAAATCACTTTTCGATTTTGAGTCCATTTTATAGAGAACACCAATTGCCAGTATAATATTGAGCATTAATGATTCTGAGTTTGTCAATTTGGAAGGATCTCTGTAATAAGTCTCCAGTATGGAATCAGCTTCTTCTTCTGATATAATAAACATTGACTGACAAAAGTCGTTGAAAAATGAATCGACATATGGCTGAACTATCTCTCTTGGTGGTATTGCTTTCAACTCACTTTTTGATATTGGTTCAACCCATTTACTAATGTGATATAAATGTATTTTTGATGTTCTTACATATAAATTTTTAAATTGCGATAGCATGGACGGATCATTAGCCTTTTGAGCCAACCATATTAGACCGTTAGCACTCAAAATTGATAGAGATGACTGTGAACCGAAATATTTGCTAGAAGCAGGACTCTTCTCTGATGCACATTGGGCATATGCATTGGGGCTTGGTGAAACTATGCTACTTGTCTTATCATTTGTACTTTGAGAATTGCTATCTTGATCACACTCATCCTCTTCAAAATCTTCTTCTAGTCGTGATACAGTCTCATCAGATGGACTTATAATTGAATTACTTGCAGTTAATAACTTTGCTAAAGAATCTGGATCTAGTTTATTTACCAATGTAGTCATTAGGTTTTCCAATTTACTCATTCTTTCGTCCAAATTTTTAATAACAGTACCTTTAGATTCTCTGGGTACATGAACCTTTCTCTTCTTTTCGACATGTGTATAATCACAAGATATTGAACTCTTTGAACAACGCTGACATGGATTTCCGCCATCACACTTAAGCTTCCGAGCTCGACATGAATCACAAGCTTTTTGAATTCTTTTTTTCAGTATATTACTATAATCTCCACGAGATTGGCTGTTTATCTCAGTCATATTTTGGTAAGTCTCTGATTATTTATTGTTCTTTACTATCTACAACTGTTGTACTTTAAATTTCAAATTCATTTGATTCTTATTTAAAAAATCTATAGCACAACGCCTCTATACTACATACATGCCTCTACAATAATCTGTAAGCTAAATTGGACTTAACTGCCTTCGGCCTTTGCCTAGGCCCTGGTGGGCCCTAGGAATTGATCTCGAAGGCCCGGAAAACAATATTTTCCCAGTCCCGACTCCCGACTTCCGAGCCCAGGTTTCCGCTCGTACCCCCCAGTTCCAGATCCTGGAATCTTGAACAGACAAGTAGGTACGATGAATATTGAAAAAAAATTGGAAAAAATAAAAAAAAATAAAAAAATAAGTATCACTGTTCCCGCGGACATATAGATTTCTCAACGTCTCTGGAGTCTCTGATTGATGTACTTGATTGAGGCGAGCTGTTACTGGGGTTTACTGCGTGTGATTACCCGTAGAGGTCAAAGTTGTACAATATAAGGAAAGACCAAAACAATAAGCTATAGCCCTTTAACTTAAGACTTATAAGCAATTCCAAGCTAAACTTGAAACTTTGAACAATAAAAAAATATTATCCACAAATGAAATGAATAATTTTTTTGACCTTATCGGATTCATTAATGTATGAGATGATTGAAAGATGCATTATTTTAAAGTTAATGAATATGATAAGATAAAAGTAAAAGCCAGAAACTTGAAAGAGTTGAATAGAATGATCTTTTCAAATGACCAGATGAATGTGTGAGTTCCGGTTATCTGATCCCAGTCAGTAGTTATTAATAGTTAGTTTGTACTAATTAAGCTACTAACCTAGTGGGGACTGGGCTCTGGGGACTGGGCTCTGGGTAGCTGGTTTGAATAAATAGGAGCTTCTGTAGGCAGTGAAGTAGTGAAGTAGTGACCTCCGAACCACTGACTACTAACTAGTGACTAAGGAGTACGAGGCTCGAACCCAACCCCTCAGCGTGGTCATGGGTTCAAGTCATTAGGCTTAGGGGGCTAGGCTCACCTCAAGTTAGCACCAGCCATATAATAGAGATTTGTGGCCTGATATAGAAAAGTGCCATATTTGTGATATTTTTTCTCTAATTTTAAATATTTCTCGCTCGTAATTTGATATTTAATATCTCTGGTATTAATAAACATATGTTGAAGGGCATCGCTCGATCAGTTCCGCTCGCATACTTTAATATTCACTCCCTATTTCTAGTAATTTTGAATCGATAGATAGATAAGAGAATACAAATATATAGATATAAAATCCAGAACTAAAATATCAAAGATTTAATTTTGTTTCACCTCAAGCTTCAAAGAGAATTAATATATAACTATTTTAGATAATAGATACTATAGAAATAGAAATAATCAATTGAAGATATACCAATCTCTAAAATATCTGCAATGTCAGTATCAGAACGAGGCATAGATATCAAAAATAAGAGAAACCCGAAACACAGTTCAAATCTAAATGTCCCACTAAACAATGAGAACATCGCTGCCTCATACGCTTCAACCGCTTCCAGAATCTCAGACTATGCAAGAAGAATGTCCACAGTAAAACTGGCTAGTTCACCATCAATTGCTAATCCATCATTATTGAATTTGAACAGTGCAGATGATTTATCACCAAGATCTAAATTACTTTCAACCAATTCTCAAAACTTTTCCTCCTCTCAAGGATCTACAATAGCCAACTATAAACACCCTCAACAGTTTGTAGATGTTGATAACCCATCATTCGTTTCAAACGTTAAAGATCAGCAAAAGATTAACGAACAAACAATAGGGTTATATTTCAATGATAATTTGAATACCGAAGGTGGGGACATAACTCATGAATTAAAAATACAAAACAACAAACTTAATAATAATAAATCAACAGAATTACGCAAAAGCAGGTCTTCTGCAGATTTACTTGGGATAATTGATAATCGTCGTGGGTCTACTGCTAGTGGTTTACAAGTCCCAGGTGGATTCAGAAGAGAATTTATCGTCAATAAACATAGAGAACGAGCAATTTTAAATGATGAAGAACTTAAGCAGGTGCCATTTCTCACCAAAAATTTTATGGAATTTTTATTTATTTATGGTCATTTCGCAGGAGAAACTTTTGATGACGATTTTAATGTTTGGAATTCTGACCATAGCATAAATGATGAAGCTATTGCTGATGAATCCACATCCCTATTGTCTTCACCAAAGAGATATGAAGCCAAAGGAACAACATCTACTCTTAAAGCATTCTTCATTATGTTGAAGGCATTTGTTGGAACGGGAGTTTTGTTTTTACCAAAAGCATTTGACAATGGTGGATTATTATACAGTTCAATAATGTTGGTAGTTTTCGGTATATATTCATATTATTGTTACTATATCTTAATCAGCTGTAAACAAGCAAGTAACGTGTCATCATTTGGTGGTATTGGTGGTAAATTGTACGGGGAATGGATGAAGAATGTCATTTTGAGTAGTCTAGTTCTCACACAGATTGGATTCACTTGTGCATATATTATCTTCACTGCTGAGAATTTATCTGCATTTTTGAAAAATTCTTTCAGATGGAAATTTAATATTGTTTATATCTATGTTTTCCAGTGTTTGTTGTTCATTCCGTTATCATTTGTTAGAAATGTTTCAAAATTATCTTTAACATCCTTTTTGGCCAACATTTTTATATTTGCTGGTTTAATTATTGTCCTATTCTTTTCATCATGGGAATTGATTGAAAATGGTGTTAAAGATTCATGTAAATTAATCATTAACAAGTCAGAATTTTCAGTTTTCATTGGTACAGCCATTTTTGCATTTGAAGGGATTGGATTGATCATTCCAATTCAAGATTCTATGAAACACCCAGAAAAGTTTCCCTTAGTTTTAGGTCTTGTGATAATCACAATAACAATTTTGATGCTGACTATAGCTATTATTGGTTATTTAGCATTCGGTTCTGATATCCAAACGGTTATTCTTTTAAATTTACCACAAGATAATTTCAGTGTTAAACTAATTCAATTTTTCTATTCATTAGCAATTTTATTATCAATTCCATTGCAGATATTCCCAGCCATTGCCATTATTGAAAAAAAAATATTTAACGTTTCCGGAAAATATGATTTTAAAATCAAATGGTCCAAAAATTTGTTCCGTTCAATTATCGTTATCATATGCATCAATATTTCATGGTTTAGTTCAAACAACTTAGATAAATTTGTTTCGTTCGTTGGTTGTTTTGCTTGCATCCCTTTGGTTTATATGTATCCACCAATGCTACATTTGAAGACTAATCCTGAGTATAAGGTTTCGGATTATCTGTTGCTAATTGTTGGAGCTGCTTCAATGGCGTACAGTTCTTATCAAATTATATTTTCATCATAAGTCCGTTCAACGAAGAGGATGAGGAGATTTAAACCGAGCATTGAATAATTCGCATTTTACTAAATACTGCTATGTACTATTACAAATTCACTTTGAAAACTATTTAATTCCCATCTACAGTTAGAGAGCATTGATTAGTAGAAGGGGAAATAATACAATCAAGATAAAATATCAAGTCATTCTTTTTTTTTCTTAGCGAATATTATTAAAAGTGTAGAGTATAACTAAATAATTAATTAATTCATTAGTATTAATACTATGTTAATCATGCAAGCAATTTTCTTTAGGTAAAAGTCAGTTCTGATTTATTGTATTCTTAAAGAGTAGATTAAATTATATATAATAATATTCTATTGTGTACTTTTTGAATTAAATATATCATAACCGCGGCGGATTGGGGTTATGTGTCAAATCTTTAACCAACTGGAATGTAGGTCAGATAAACTGGTTTTGGAAAAATAGGCAAGTGAATAATATAAATATACTATTGATTTTCGTGCATGATTATAGAATTAAATTAAAGCAATCGAAGGTTACCGAAATCAATTCCTGAATGCATCAATAACAATAGAGGAAAAATCGATTTTAAATTCCATGGATAAAAAGGAAATATTAAGATTTAGACTTTCTAAGATTCGCGTTAAACCTAAAGGCTAAACTTCATAATCAAAATCAACTGGACAGATTCAAGACTCGCAAGTTTAGTTCAAATTAATGTCTCCAAAGGTTGAATATGATATCCCAAATATCATCTAATCCAGCCAGTATTAATCCCGAGTAGGTGATTCCAACAAGTCTTTCCTTTACCAATACTGAATATTTAAACCATAATTACCCATTAATTCCCTTACATAAAAGGGAATTTTAAAAAAAGACTCGAAATGAGAGACATGAGGGACTCCACAAATATTGAAACCCCGAACTGGCGGATGAGAGGTAATTACTGTAGGGCCTGCCGCCAGGCTCCAGATAGCAGGTTTGAAAATTGGCACTAGCCTCTAGGTATATAATGGAGATTAGGTAGCCTACTAGCTACTGTTCAGTGTCCGTCGTCTGGTTCAAACTCCAAAGTTTACACCTCACCCTTCCGTGAGGTGGCGGCTGACAGGCTCACTGCTCAACTCACAACTTTTTTCGAAGATAAATGTTTTCAACAAACGCGTCAGCACATTGTAAAAATTTTGCATAATAGCTGCATATTCCCACATTAAATATTTCCCGATAAGGTAATATAATAAGCTTCTTTCCGCAAGCAAAATTCCCAAAATTATGCGACAACTTTTGATATCCCTTCCGCAATTTCGATTTTATACGAAGAGCCAAAACATTTTGATATAAATAACCGAATAACTTGTATCTACGTTATAATTTTATTATTTTTTTGTAATGACTTTCCAAATAATTCTTAACACAATACATTCACATTTCCATAACATTTTTCACTATAATCTTCGATTAGCAGTATGTTTGTCAACAAGTTCCCTTATAGTGTTCCAATATCATTGAATACAAATATGTCACAATCATCTGCGGAGGATGATTTTCAAATGATGGATAGCTTAACCCCAGTTTCTACCCCAACAGAGCAAATTAATAATTGGTTCAATAACGAACCACCAAAACCAAGGTATGGAAGAACAGAATCAGTTTCTAGTATAGCATCGAGTATCTCGAATTTCCCTACATCAAATGAGATAAATTTATCTCAATTTGCCAAAAATTACACATTAACCCCAAATTTCGAACAATTATTAATAGATACATATCAAAATTATCAATTAAACCCAACTATCACTCCATTCAGTTCGCTTAGTCCACCAAGTGGGATAGTCAATCGGGTTTCAAAAGATGCATTGTCTAAAGCTATGGAATTAAACATGGATATAGGTATTGATATTAATAATTATTCATTGACAATAATCAGACAAAAACTTATCCAATTATGTGGGGCCAATAATGAAGGTGAAAGAAGTCGAAATAGTTCGGTATCCTCGTCAACTAATATCCCAATGATGAACTTATCAAATAAATTTAATAACTTGCCACAATCAAATAGTACTTCTACCCCAACGGATAAATCGGATGGGTGTGTTTTCAGTTTTGAAGCCCCTGAGGCCCAGTTCCAACCAGCATTCCAATCAGAACTAAATCACCAACAACACTTGCAGCAGCAGCAGCAGCAGCAGCAACAAGGGCAATCTCCATCTCTACAAGCAGAATTCCCAGAAGGGCTATTCAATGCTACAAGCAACAGAAAAAGAGAAAGTTTAAGATTGAAAAGATCAGGTAATAAAATAACGTACATTTAAGTACAATAAGTAAAAAGGCAATTCAAAGGTTCTATGGGTAATAATATAAGGTTTTAATTTGAGTTTTTTACTATGTTCAAAAGAATAAAAAGACATTTATCAGTTCAATAATTTTGTATCAAGTTTAACATGAAGGGATGTTTTTTTTTCCGCTTCGCAATAATTTGGTGTTTTTTTTTAAGGTTTTTTATAGTTATATTTGTATTCATGTTAAGTTTCATACTGTTTCAAATATATTGCCATACGTAAATATCATATAATTTTCCAACAACTTCAGTTAATTTTAAAAAATAGAAATATTAGACAAACTATTTTTTAACTACATGAAATTAACTTTACTAATACTTCGTAACCATTCATTATATTTTTCCGAATTTATAAAAAAGTCCCTTTTATACATTGATGTCAAAACTATCCAAAGTTAAATCATCATCATTTTTGTATCCGTATTCAATGTCAACAGTCAAACTTTGTATAACATCTTTACTCAATTCTTTATAATCGCCTTTCAAAAACTTGAATAGTTTCATAAACTTTGAAGAATATTCAACATAATCACCCTGATAAGACTTTAATCTCAATCGCCCATCTCTTATCTCATGGTATGGGGTCAGTATTAAATCATTTGTAAATTTGAGCAGCCCTTGAGATAATCTTCTTTTTTCATTATTCTTTTGTAACTCATTGAGAACTTTTTTGACACGGTTAACATCGATATCCTGACGGTAAATTACTTGCGGGGCTGGTTTGGAAGGTTTAGAGGGTTTAGAAGGTTTAGGTAGCACTTCAATTTTGACTGGCTTTTTGATTCCTTTTGATGGCTTGGTGACTTTGGCTTTAATTGTTTTAGGATGAGGTTCACGATGGGGCTGGGTTTTAATTGGAGTTTCTGGCTTCTTATTGCTTTCCTCTAGTTTTCTTCTTTTTTCTCTCGATTCTATTTTAGTTTCATTGTAGAAATTTTCATCTTCCAGATACAACTTACGCTCTTCAAGCATAGTTTGTCCGAATTTTATCTCTTCTTCTGTGTCTTTATCATATTCTTCGTCAATTTTTTTTACTTCTGGCCTGTTACCAAATGGATTTTCTGAAACTTCTCCATCAGATAGTTTGGTTTCGAGATAATTATAAATTAACCATAACAATAATGTAGCACGATCCTTAGGATCATGATTGGAATTTATGAAAATATCGAAAAATGAATAGTTCAAAAATTTTTCAGCAACAGCATCTTCATTGTTGCAAAACAAGAACAATAAGTTAACAATGTTGGTTTTGGGGTTTTTATCAAATGTGGTCAAAAGTTGTAAATCATTAGGCTCATGGGTGTCATCACAACAGGCTTTCAAAATAGATTTCAAACGCGGTGTATCTTGTAATTGCTTATCTGAATTTGAATTGCTTACTCCTCTTTTCTCATAGTTTAACTGTAATACTGGGATTGAGTGATATGTTCTTAGCTGCGATTTCATATCAGGAACAAAGTTTATAGTGGTGTTCATTCTACCAACATTAACTAAAAGACAAATCATACATGTTGGTATTGATGTATTGAAATCATTCAGCAATCTATCACGTAAGATCTTTGAACATTTTGATGAGTGTGCTATAGTTTTGATGTATAGCTCTGCAAAGGTCAATTTTTCCTCACTGTTGTATTCCCTTGTATCTTCTACTTCTAAGCCTTCTTCTGACCGATCTTCATCCGCTTGTAATTTGACTCTTTCTTGTAAATCAGGAAATGGATCACTGAATGCTTTCACCTTGTTATCGAACAACGCTCTCAAGAATGCAAATTGAATATCTTTTCTAGTAAATGGATGACCATCTTCTTTTTTTAAATGTCTAGAACGCGCTGAAACTAGTACTGTAGCTGTTTTGTTAGCTGCGCTCTTCTTCGATTTTTTACTGGGGGTCGCTTTTCCTTCAGCCTTGGAAGTTGATAATTTTTTAACTCTATCATCTTCACCTTCAGTTTCAGTTGATTCATCTTGGTCGATGGTACTGGCACTGACACTGGCTGTTGGCGCAAGCGGTGCTGTCGTAGTTGTAGTTAATAAACTTGAGATATCTGATTGTCCCGAAGAGACAGGGACAGGTCCAGCAGCCTCGTTCGATCCTGTCAGCGATGATGATGGTTCGTCTAAATAGACGTCATGAATTGGATCGTAACGGTGCATTAATATTTTGATTTGAGTGTTTCTTTGGAATGGACCAAGATGATAGAGTATCAAAAAGAACAGATAATTTTTGGTTTTTTTTTCTTCCCCCCTGTGCTTTTCAGATGAATAATATCGAGCAGTGATCAATGCATGGTTTCCATATCCGAAAAGAGAAATCATCAACCCGATGTCGTGAGAATTTACAGAAAAAAAGTTTCTGGAGGATATCATGTAAATTATTTTATGTGGTACCAGCATTTTTGATTAATTAAGCTACGGGAGATTTACAAGTTATTGAGTCACTCTACAACATACAAGTTTTATCAGCTACATTTTTAAAAAATTGATGAGGAAATTTTGAGAAAGTAAATATTATCAAATCATTTTGGTAAATTAAACCTGTTCAAAACTGCTGATAAACTTTTTCAATCCAGTAGTTTCTCCGTATATCTGTACCATCTTTATCATTGCTTCATTAGATTTATTACTATTTATTAATATCTTGAACTCTCTACCATCAAATATCAAATTCCATATTATCAATAGGCCTTCTCTAGAAAAGGTTTCTGTGTATAAGTCTAGTTTGGCGTCAATTTTATAATGGATATGTAACTCTTCTATTATTTTGGCTCTATTTATTAAAATTCCATAGAGCTTGTTGACAGTAAATAAGAACTCATTGATATTTTGATTTTGTCTAAAATAGACCAAAAGCTGATCCAATACGGAATTGAATTTATTATTAGAAAGTCTCTCTAATTCCAACTTTGATAATTCATATTTTTCCTCCTCAATTTGTAAGAGTGTAAGTATAATTTGAAATTTAAAATATCGGTCATACGATATATTAAATCGTATCTTTTTCGTTATAACTGATTTTGAATTAGGATATGTGATTGTTAATTTTGAAGAATGATTGGAAATTGCTAAATAAGGGTATACCTTTCTCAAATACTCTAACCGTAATTCCCAATCTCTTAATGGTCTAACATCATACTCTGATGGGTCAAATACTATCTTATTTTGATCGTCTTCTGAACCTGTGTCTGTATAAATATGCTCATTATCTGAGGAGACATCTTCAATCTGATATTCATTACTCAGATTATCATCATTATTACTGGAAGGTTCACTTTTTTTCAATAATATTTTGTATACCAATTCTTCCTCCTCTTTGAGCTCTTTTTCTATATCTTTTTTTTCCATGACATTCAATTCGTTCCATTCATCCTCTAATTTCTCTAACTCCTTTTTCAATTCATTTCTAATATCAAGCAAGTCGTTATACTTGTTCTGTAGTTTTATGCTTTCATCCTGAACCGGTGACGAGTTATTCACAGATATTGGTACACTTGCCTCTGAGAATAAATCTAAAGGATTCAGATGTGACATTGTAAAGAAAGGAAAAAGCTTTACAACTGGATTGGAAGTATTGTTAACGCTATTGATTGATACATTGTTTACTGTTTGTTATAAGCTTAGATGTTCTCGGTCCGGGTAAGAAAGCTTTTTCTTGGATACCAAAATTTAGAAATCAGATTAAAGCTAAGCGTATTAATATATAGTGACTTTGAACTTATGAGATGACTACAAAAGATTAAACTCATAGACTAATATATATAAAAAGAAAAAATCAATTCACAAATATGGTTTCTACTCCAGAATTGAAAAAAGTAAGCTTTGATTAAAAATTATTAAAAATTTTCCTTGTTTCAAATACTAACAGAATTGAAACTAGTACATAGGCAAAAGAGTTTTAATTCAATTAAATGGGTCAAGAAAAATAACGGGAACATTAAGAGGTTATGATATATTTTTGAATATAGTCTTAGATCAAGTTGTTGAAGAAGGTACGAATGATAAGATACAGATAGGAAGTTCTGTTGTCAGAGGTAATTCAATTTTATCTATAGAAAGTCTGGAAAATATATAAATAATGAATGATTACAAACAACAAATATAACATGATATACACAAGTTCTAAAAATTGATATGAATGAATTGTAAGATAAGTATTGCTGAAATTAGAGAAAGTTATTCATAGCTTATTTGATTCGAATCTAATTTGCATTTCCACACCAGCTTCGTGATAACCACATTTTTCATAGAATCCAACATTTTTGCGATCACAATCTAATATTATCTTATAGCAACCATATTCTTTACCGATTCTTGTTAATTCATCAATCAAGAACTTACCTAGCTTTTTGCCTTGTTGTGATGATAAAACTGAAATATCCTCAATGTGACCCACTAAACCTAATCCGTGGATTATCTTCTCTTCAATGAAGATCATACCCGTCGCTACTATAACTTCTGATTCATCCAATATAACTAATGGGTTGTAAATATTATATTTTCCTGAAATATCTTTTACTGTATTCCAGTGTGATACAAGTTTATGGAAATCCGGTTCAGAAATCGATCCCACCGTTGTTAATGATTCTAGTGTTTTAAGAACACCTTTTGAATAATCACTAGGTTGTAGCCTTCTAATTGTATATCCCTTTGGTAATGACATTATGTATGTGTGTGCGTTTTTTCAAAATAAGGAGAGTTATTAGCAAATGTTGTCAACTTGTAACGGTCCTGTTCTAATTATATATCTATTGGATTTTTTGAGCTCTTTTTTTTTCCCTCCTCCAGCTCTAGCTCTCTCAATTAATTCTTTTCAAAAAAAAAAAAAGAATGTAAACAATAACAAAGACGTATGTTTAATCTATAATTGAGATAAAAACTTTTTTCGAAACTTCTAATTTAAAATGCAACATCAAAATGATATAAAACCTACCAAATATGGAAAACTTCGAAGTTTTTTGGAAAAAGATTCATTGTTGATACTCCCGAACAACAAGCTTGATGATCAGTATGAACAAAAATTAAAAGAGGATATAATAAGAATTAAAAAATTTACCAAAACTGCTAATAATGAAGTTAAATATTTGACAGAATTACCACCCCAAGAAAGAATCATAGGTCTTTTGAAAGCATTGGAAAAAATCTCATATTATGAAGAAAGAGGGGATTCGATTAATTTAAGCATCACTAATGTCAGTTTACTAGATCAAATCGATCAATTGAGGGAAATTGTTGAAAATCTAAACACAAAAATAGACAATTTGAAGAACGAAATTGAAGATCAAAAGGTTATAGGCAAGAACCTAACAAATTATTTTGATGAATTAAATGCAAATAGCGAAGCCAATGAACAATCAAGACCAGATACCGTAGAGGCCATTCGGAAGGAAAAACTCAGGTACAGAAAATTAAGGCAGTATTTACAAGATTTTGAAAGTTATATTGAAGATATTAACCAATAGAGTTAACTAATTACAACTTGGGTCATGTATAAGAATTAACAAAATATTTATTTCAACTGGTTTCTTGATGTTAATTAGCACAAGCTAAATATAGAATAATATAAATGTAAATTTTTATTGTCTATTGTTATAAATATATACTAAATTATATTATATAAATATAAGCTTTAAATTATTTAATATAATATATATTATATATTATTTACTAGCTGCTGCTGCTGCAGCGCCGGCTATAATTATATAATCAATAATATTATATAATATAATATAATATAAGTCAAGATCATCAATAATATAATTAAGCCCCAATTATAATATAATAATTTATATATAACTAATTAATATTTTATATAATTATAATTAATTTAATTTATACTTGTAATGAAGTCAATAGTAAGATATATATATATAATAAATATAACGTCTATATTATATAAAATATATTTTTTTAAATAATATATAACAGCTGCTATAATTATGAAAGACAAGGTGTCAAATTGAATATTTCGTGCCAAATTTAACTCAATCAAATATTTCAAAAAAAGGACTGCTTATATAAGTGTTGACTAATCATACAATAATTCGACTCCAAGTACATATTATATTGTAATTCATGAAGAAGATCATGAAATATTAAACACATGACGATATTGCAGATGATACAGCTCATAATATATTATATTATATTTATTATCAATTAATATTGTATTTCAGATGGAAATATATACCCAATTTTCTTGTTGTATTAGAATAACGACGTTTATTATTAATATAATTGTACTGATAATTCAAGAAAGCAGCGGGCAGCGCGTCATATATTGGCCACTTGCTGCTGCCGAAGTGGAAAAAAACACGTCTTGCAGGCGAGAAAAATGTAATTCTATAATTATATTTATTATATTATATATATATATATTTAATTAATACATCAAATTGATCTGTACTATATATTATATAATATATATTATGTATATAATTTCACCAATATTCAAATCCATATCTTCAATATATAATAATTTAGTAAATTTTATTAAGGAATTATATTGAATCAATGGAATTATTTAATTTAAATTCATTCATTTTAAATTTTATATATTGATTAATTCGTAGTTTTAATTCTTAATTCAATATATAATATCTAATCCATATATTCAATAGACGTCGACGTTCGGAATTTCCCTCTCCCCCTCAAGGCGTAAGAATTGTAAGCAGTCATTTGCTGTAAGGTAACAATTACAGGTACATTAACTAAGGTACTTAAAAGTACTTAGGATGGTCGAGCTATAATAATTCGCGCTTCTATTTGCTTGGCTATCTTTTAATCAATCTCTTTAAAAAATTAAAAAAATAAAAAAAAAAAAAAACACATGAACATAAAAAATTAAAATAAATAGCCTAAGAGACATTTAATCAGATATTGTTGTAGTTGGGTTCTATTTTTTTTTTAATTCACACAAACTTTTTGGTTTTATTATATCTATTTTCATTTTCACATTCATTGATTTTAAAAATCTAAAGATCAACATGTTATCAAAAGTATGTATAAATATTAATTGAATACTCTGGCATTTTTTTTTTTTTCAAGAACACTGGGAATGTTGTGCTATGCCAGATAATACATCGGAGGATAATTAGATTATAAAATCAACTCTCCCGGTATATACCTAAATAATCAATATTCTTGTTGGGATCTTGTTTAAAATGAATTTAAATTGTTATTTAGTTTTGAAACAATTTTAATTCAATGTTTTGAAACAAAATTTTCAATGCCAGATTTTACAATATTGATAAAGTTTTCAAAGAAATTTTGAGATATTAACAATGGTAAAATAATTAGAATCATACAGTCAAAGAATATAAACTAGTTGTAGTTGGTGGTGGTGGTGTTGGTAAATCGGCATTGACAATTCAATTTATTCAATCACATTTTGTTGATGAATATGATCCAACTATTGAAGATTCTTATAGAAAACAAGTTGCTGTAGATAATGAAGTTGCCCTCTTAGATATTTTGGATACGGCAGGTCAAGAAGAATATAGTGCAATGAGAGAACAATATATGAGAACAGGTGAAGGGTTTTTATTGGTTTATTCAGTAACTGAACGTGAATCATTCAATGAATTATCTACATTTTATCAACAAATTTTAAGGGTTAAAGATAGTGATTCAGTTCCAGTATTATTAGTCGGAAACAAATCTGATTTAACGGAAGAAAGAAGTGTGAGTTTTGAAGAAGGTGAAAAATTAGCTAGACAATTCAATTGTGGGTTTTTGGAAACTAGTGCTAAACAAGGTATAAATGTTGATAATGCCTTCCATGATTTAGTCCGTATTATTAGAAAAAGAGTTGAAGTTGAAAACACTGATGATTTAAGCAACAATATCTTGAACAAAAATAATAGTGGAAGTACCAAAAGTAATATTAATGATACTATTTCAAATCTTAATGAACAGAACAATATCAATATATCACAGAATCAAAGTAATATTCAAGAACAAAAAAAATCAAATTCTCTGAATCAAAATTCAAGAAAACAAACAAAAACTACACCTGAACAAAATAAATCTGGTGGATGTTGTACAATCATGTGAATACATAGGATTTATTTCCGTTTTTTCATTGCTGGTTTTTTATTTTATTTCTTTATTTTTTTTTTTCCCCCATTTTATTTCTTAATGCGGTTTGATGAAGTATTCAATTTTTAAATGATACTTTAATTCCTTCCCTTTAATTTAATCCCAATTAATTTTTGGATTGCTTTTCTAGTTATTTCATTTTATCTTTCTTTTTCCTAGTTTATCATTCATTTTAATTTATTTATTTTTTGTTGGTTTTTGTTTTTTTTTTGTTTCGTCATTAAATTTTATCAGAAAAAGGTACCACAGTTGTTTACGGCATTTTTAAAAACGAAAAAAAATAGAAGGATAAATCACCAAAGACTATCATTCTCCATTTTAATACATAATGTATTTTAAAGGAACTATCATGGGTTGTCTTTTCTTTCATCTTCAAAAACTATGTATATTTTTATAATTTTAAAAAATTCGTCAAACATTTAAATATAAATTTCCTTATCATCTCAATTGATGAAATGATAGATAATAAAATGTAGAATCAAACTAGCAAATACATAATCACCAAGCGCTCTTTCTGGAGAAATTCCAAATTCTTTATGATTGACACTTTGTAATCTTAATGAAACGGTTAAGACAAATTGACCAACAGTAGAAATAAAACCAGCTAAAAAGGCATTGAATGGAAAATTACCAACCACAATAACAAAAATAAATTGAATTAATGCAACAGTGACAAGAAATGCAAGAAATAAATCTATAAGTTTTAAACGCGGTGTCAATGTTTTGAAATATGAATTTATGGTTGTTTCCAAAGATGATTGGAAATCAGCAACGACATTTGATTTTGATTTCGATGATGGTGTGGATGATGGTACTACTGGTGCTGAATTTTCAGCAGCTGGAGTTCTCTTTACAATAGCCATTCTTGCTATTACGAGGGTTGTTGGTTTTTCGGTGATTGGAATTGATGTTTTAAATAATAAATATTGGAATAGTTATATATATATGGCATGAAGGCTAAGCTTGTTTTTGGTGATTTGTCAAACGTGTCAGAATAAACAAATGATTTCGCGAAATCTTTTACAGGTCCAAAAATGAAACTATATCATACCTTGATGAAGAAACTTGGTCATAAACAAATATTAAATAGATCTACCTCATAGCTGACATAACCTCTATTTTCAAAAATTCTTCAGTTGATTAGATTATATCTGCTTAAAAATTTACAACAGTGTTAACCGTACAGATCAAAGAAAAAAATGTCACTAAGTCAGATAGTTGAAGATGGAGACACTCAAGAGTATGCTGTTGATGAACTTCAAGATGAACATTACACCAAGAGATCAGCCAAAATAATAAATATAATCCATCCTCCAAAGATGAGGATAGTTCCTCCGTTGAATTTTTGTCCTGTTGAAAGACAATTATATAGATCAGGTCAACCATCTAAAATAAATTTTGAATTCTTGAAGGAATTACATTTGAAATCAATAGTATGGTTAGCCAGTGAGGATCCAATTGATGAATTTATTGAATTCACTTCTGAAGAAAATATAAATTTACATTTTGCAGGGATAAATCCTGATGGTGGGGATACCAATCCATGGGATGGATTGACCGAAAATTCAATTATTCAGGCATTGGATATTATTGTTGACAAATCAAATTATCCTTTACTAGTATGCTGTGGTATGGGAAGACATAGAACGGGTACAGTTATTGGATGCTTAAGAAGATTACAAGGGTGGAATTTGGCTAGTGTTAGTGAAGAGTACAGAAGATTCACAGGTTCAAGAGGTGGTAGAATTTTGGTAGAGTTGCTTATTGAAGCTTTCGATAAAAAGAGCATTCATGTGGATGATCAATTTGCTCCCGATTGGCTCAAGAGAAGGTTCTGATCATTGACGTTCGAAAAATGGCATGAATTGATTAGAAGTAATACTATAAAAGAATAACTAGTAAACTCTAAGAAAACTGTATATCAAGAGTATCAAGAACATGAAATTGAATAATGGACAAACTATTTCATCGTTGTCCCAAGCTAAATTAGTGAAGCCCTTGAGGATTTGAAGCTGGATTAGTTGGTGATGTGAATTCTGATCACAACACTGCACTAATTTTATGGTGGACGTGAAAATGTTTTTGTCATCATTTGAAACGAAAAACTTTGTCAGACTCATTATCCATAGGGAGTCATTACTCTAACTTTATACATGAAAACATTACATTTTAAATCTTATGATTTATCTAAACATTAGTAGTACTATCGTTTCTGAAACTTGAATTTCTCGTTCTCGCCTTCATTTTTTCAATTCTCGCTTTCAATTGACTGGTAACCTCTGCAGCTCTTCTCCAGCTCTCATCGTTTGTATCCAAAACTGGTCTTGTAGTGTTTTCCTTTTGCTCATTATCTATCGTTAATGTACTCACTCTTTGATCCAGCTGGTCCAAATGAGAAGAAGCGTTAGGTGATACAAAACGCTCTTTTCTCAATATATTAGATTCTTGCAGGGGGGTGAATTTAGTATTATAATCGGAGTGATGATGGGACAACGAAGAACTAAATAAACTGGTTGATTTTTGCTTTTGTATTAGTTCAATTTCACTTTCTAGCTGTGATATTTTGAGCTTCGATATCTCTAGGTCTGATTGAGCTCTCTGTAGTTGAGTGTCTCTTGATTTGATATTCATTATATTTTCAGTATGTTGATCATTCAGCTTCTCCAGCTTTGCAGATATAACTTGAACTTCTTTCATTAATCTAGATGATTCTGTCATCGATTCTTGTAATTGCCAGTTAATTTTCTCCTTTTCCTTCAACCATTCGAGTTTTTCTCTTCTCAAGTCTTCCAACTCAGTTTTTTCAGCTTCATTCAATCCATTATCCTTGAGAGCTAGACTTGGAGGTTGTAATGAGTTTGATTGTAAAGTCCTTCCGGTCAATCCACCACGATTTCCCAATGTCCCTATTCTTGAAGATGTATCAGTTTTCAAAGGGGAAGTAGGGCCTCTTTTAGATGGGATGGTGGAGTTAGAAGACAGCAATCCTTGTTTTTTCTTAATTGGCAGGGTAGTAGAAGAGGAAGAAGAAGAATTTGTTGAACTACTTGATGATGTAAGGCCATTTGACTTAGAAGTGGCTGATTTCCCTTTGAGCGACGTGTTTGAACTGATTGAAGAACTAGCTCGGGTGATCAATTGTGTTTTAGCCGATGAAGATACCGCAGGCTTTGGCCTGGCATTCGATACTTTAGCTTTGACTTCAGCTGATTCGAAGGCTTCTTTAATTTTGTTTTTCTTGATGTCATCAATTGATTCTAAATAGCTGTTTAGCTCTCTCTCTCCTCTTATTTTCATTAATATACCGACAATTTGAAATGCACTATTTCTGATATCAGACAAGGTATCACTGACCAACTTCAGCGCAGCAGTCATTATGCTTTCAAGTTCTGACTTATTTGGGGCTACTGTTGTTTCTTTCAAACATCTCGCAAGAAACTGTGATGTGGCCAATCTGACTTGAGGCGTTTTGTGCTTGAGAGCAACCAAAGTTTCGTCTAAAATATCAGATAATGAAGTATTTTGGAATACAGAATCCAAAGCGCCATTTAAAGCATCCAATACGGATTGTTTCTTTTCTTTTGTTCTTTCTAGTAAAGGGTTCAACACAATATTGTAATATCTATGAAATCTAGCTCTCAAACCTTTGGCAATATATTCGATACAGTTCGAAGCTAATGAAACAACCTGAATATTCACATCTTTAAGGCATTTGGCTAATACTCTTACCAAGTCAGTGTAATCACTATCAGTTAGCTTTATAACGGGTTTCAAGATTTCTTCAACTTCTGTGAGCGCTTCTACTCTTTCCTTCCATTTTGGAACAGATACTTTTACTGATAGATTAGGTGAAATTTTGGATAGCACTTCAATGGGATCGATCAAATCATAGGGGTCTAAGTTGTTTGATGCTTCCTCAGCGTTACCCATGACTACGTCGCCATTTTCATCCCCACCAGCACCACCAGCACCAGCAGCTTCATTCACTTGCTTCATTAGCTCTTGTTGAGATTTTAAGTATCTGGCTTGTGATGGCTTTTCATCTTTCACTTTTTCGAAAGCTGCAGTCAAATCCTTTTGTTGGACCGGTTTTAACTCTGGGAATAAAATTTGTTCGAGAGCAGGGCCCATCCATTTATATAATATGACTGTTAAATTCGAAGTTTCAGCTCTAACGTTTTTATCTGCATGGGAAAAAAGTTTTGATAAACTTGGTAAAACAAGTTTAGGGCTCACCGTTTTGGCACCAAAGATCGTGTATATGTCACCCAAAGCTTTCACAGTACCACTAACTAATTTTGGCAGTCTAGCACTCAGCGAGGGGATCATCAGTTCAATTACTGGATCAGGGGTATCTAATTCAATTATCCAGAGTAAGGATTCAATAGTCTTTTGCTTAGTTCCTGCTCTTGATGACGAGAGTCCCTTCTCACACAAACCAGGAACGACGTGAGACCTAAGCTTAACAGCACCTTTAGTACCACCAAATTCTAAAAAGGCATTAAGGGCAACAATACCAGATTCTTGTGCTACCACATTTGAATCAGTGACAATTTTCTTGAACAAATCGGGCGTTTGTAGGTATGGTTTGAAAACTTCACTCTCTTCATTTGGTGACTTTTGAAAATTATTTGTGATTTCTTGATAGGCTTCTAGACGCACTTTCCATACCTTATGAACTAATCTTTCGTCTAGGGGAAGTTTTGAATAGTCTGGTTCCTCTGACATACTGTGATAGGCAGCAAATGAGTATTTACCAATTTAATAATTGATTTTTGTTTTCATTTTGAACTATTCTTATTAGTTTTCTGAATGATTTATAAAATTCCTATTCCTTTTTGTTTACATGTTTACACAATCAACATTCCGCGAAAATTTGGCTAATTTACTTTGATCAGGTTTCCATGGTAACCTCGTCCTATACTACGAGTTGCAGCTGGCGACTTAAAGCTTCTGTCCATTAAAATCATTGTTTACCCAAAACTTAAAGCCCCTCGGGTTCAAAGTTCAAAGTTCAAAGTTCAAGGTTGAAACAATAAACTTTAAAATTTTAGTGTGGACTACGCATTTTGAGATAGTATACCAGCAAAACATAATATATAGTATTATACCACTGATATTTTTATGGCTGACATTCCACGTGAGATGAGCGAGGTAGAGGAACTTGAGAAGCAAATAGAGAAGCTGCAAAAAGAAGTGAATGATTTGAGGAAAGTATCAGTTTTTTCAGATATTCAACCTTATATTGAGGAAAACGAAACGAAGTACAAAAAAGTGAAGATATCCACAGTTGGTTTAACCTATCTAATAAGACATAGTAAATCCAATATTTTACAACTTTTGATAAAACGAATTGCCGAAGATCTACATCGAGAAACTGAAGATGTTCAGCTAATCGACCCTATCTCTGGTTTCTCATTAAAAGGTGATGAGGATTTATTGAATTTTGAGAATGATGGGGTCATAAGATTAGATTTTCAATATAAACAGACTCTAAACGAATGTGGTATTGATCATCACCACAGTCATTTTGGCTCCGATGATGATTTCTCTGACGATGACAATTTCTACTCCACTTGCAGTTGCTCCAACCCTCATTAGATTTATCATTAAATCTATTGGTATATATATGTTTTAGTGATCAATACATAGTATAATCTGTTTAATATTAAATAATTGTCAACTAGCTAGTAGTTTGACCCGGCATGTACTTTGAGTTACTGCGCGTTTTAAAAGAAATAAGCTTGTTCCTCCAATCCAAAAATGTTTCCCCTACCGATTTCTCCGAGTTCTTTCATTTTAGCTCCGAATTATGATTTTCAGAAAATAAAGATACAAGCGATCCATTTTTCTCTACCGTTAGTTCTATTGTCGTATTCAATATCAATTTTGTGGATTAATCGCTTATGAATCAAGAGTTATAACTTACAGAATGTCCGATAAATCATCCCTGAGACCAAGATCTACGAGAACAAGCGCTATTAACCATAGATTTAACAAAGTTACAACAGCTGTGTCGCATAACGGCTCGAATAAACCAGTATCGAAGCCAACAGAGCTATATCCAGGTCTAAATGATATTACTGATGCCTTCGAAGCCCTTCCTAGTGATATGATAAGATATTTCACTCTGTTGAAAGAGATTGATGCGAAATGTGTACAGCCTCTTCCTGATTTGGAATCAGAAATCATAAAGTTTAACAGACTACAGAACAACTCCCAAAACAGCTCAATTAGAAATGGAATTATGCAAGAGATTACTAGATTGATAAATGAAATATTACCTTGTCTTGAAGAGAAGATGCATGTTGCTAGTATTGCAGCTGATAAAGCCTTCAGCTATATAGAAAGGATAAATGACGACTATAAGTTGATCTTTGAGAAAGAAATCCCTGAAGTTATTCGATTTGGCGAAAGTAACCATCCGGCAATAATGGACATCATCAAACCAAATGATAGTAAATCAGCACAATCACAGAGATCTGAATTAAGAAGAGAAGCTTTGGCAGCTAGAAAGGCCACAACTGATACAGATAATGAGGTTGAGAATGGATCGACCAAAAACGGTAAGAGAAGAGCTGAAACTGAAGGTACACCAGTGCTGACACAGAACAATTCCAGCAATTCCAACACTGGAAATAAAAAGAGAAAGTCAAACAATGTAAATAATTCTAATCAATCTTCTACAGTCTCCAGCCAAAATCTTGTTAAAAACGAAGAGATCTCTCGCCCGTCAACTCCATCATCTGGTGCTGCTAAAAAGCGTCAAACTCAAAAGAAAAAAAGCAGTGAATCTGTGAATCACGATAGTGTCTCGTTATCATCGACTTCAGCTGGTGGCCCGAAAAAGAAAGTTAGCTCAGATGAGCCTTTATATTGCTATTGTAATCAGGTTTCATATGGGGAAATGGTTGGTTGTGATGGTGAAGACTGTAAAAGAGAATGGTTTCATTTACCATGTATTGGTTTAACTACTCTACCAAAGGGAAAGTGGTATTGTGATGAGTGCAGCTCCAAATTGAAGAAAGCTAAAAAGAATTTTTAATTGGAATCATATTTTTTGTTATTTTTTTGTTTTTGTGTCTTCTTAAATATTTTTTTTTGAAAATCAAGGGATCCAGTTTATAAGATTTTTTGAAGAATATTGATTGAATTAAAAATAATAATGATAACATCAATAATACACAACAGAGAACTTGCAAAGAAGTTCCCGTTGTCAGAATTGGATTAGTAACATGTTTAGGTTATATGAGCGGCTATTTCGATTGTTATTAATCATAAGTCATATAGAAGTATCAAGTTGTCGGGAAAGAATTTGGACTTCAGAGACTTCTTTTGTAGAAAGAGTTACATTAAATCAAGATGTATTTTCAAGAGTTAGTAATCCTGGGTCGCAACCTCTCAGCTTTAGTATGTGGAATTCACCTGAAAATAAGGTCACCACCATTGCACCATTTAGTTCGCTTTTGATAACTACAAAAACATTGCAACCTGCTTCATCATCAGTTACTGTTATACATTTGCCTTCGTCAAGCCCTTCAACCAAGGATCAAGGTCTCAACCACACAAAATCAAAGAAAATTTCCATATTAGCACAAAATAGAACTGGTGACTTTGACGGAATCGAAAACCACGAATTTGGTGATTTTGTTCCAGAGATTACAGATCTTGTTGAGTCTCCTCAATCCCAGGATTGCTCTTGTATTGTCCCAGAGAACCAAACCAAGATCAGGAATGGGTTCAATCAAACAGATTTCTACTCAGGAGAAAAACTGAGAGCATTGAGAGAGATCGGAATTCAGAATGTTATTGCTGGTGCAAAAGGTATTTCATACTCATTCTACAATAACGATGGAACCTGTAAATCTTCAGAAGTTGTTCAAGAAGATTTAGCGAAAATTTCTAGTTTTGAGATAATCAGAACTTACGATACAGATTGTGATAGCGTTGCATTGGCTTTAAGATTTATGAAACCTCATCAAAAACTCTTCGCAGGAATTTTCTTTCTAGGAAGATTGGATGAAAGCCTCGAAATCATTTCTGATGCAGTGGCCCAATATGCAGATGGAAACTGGGACAGAATCGATACCATCTCAATCGGAAATGAAATCATAAACTTTGGAAAAGCTAAGCTCATAGATGTACGCTCTGCCTTAGACAGAGCTCGTTTTTTCTTAGCTGCAAGGGGTTACACTGGAAAGATTGTTAACACAGATACTTTAGTGGCAATGTTGAATAACAGAGAATTGTGTACGATGTCAGATTATATTGCTGTTAACTCACACCCTTACTGGGATGGGGGTGTACAACCACATGAAGCTGGCCCATGGTTAATCAGTCAATTGAAAATGTTAGATGATGTTTGCCAAAATTTTGGAAAGAAGCCAATTATATTGGCTGAAGCTGGTTGGCCAAAAGAAGGCAAACGATTTGGTGAGCATGGAATTCCTAGCAAAGACAATCAATTGATTGCTATAAAATCTATTATTGACGCATTAGGTCCAAGAACTATATTATTTACTGCTTTTAACGATTATTGGAAACCACCAGGTTCACATGGGGTTGAACCGTATTGGGGATTGTTGGACTGATACATGGATTGAGATTGTTAAAAAGCAAATTTCCAACAAGTGGAGATAAGCGCTATAGATATTAACAGACACTGCAAAATATATGGAATCTAGAAGATATAGTTAATATACGTTGTAGTTTATAAAGGTATGTTTATCTAATGTTATATTTTGAAAAAAATTGAAGAAATATATTGGAAAACAAAAAAATATTTTAGAGATGTAAAAAGAATCAAGAAGACTTTTTGTGGTAAAAGTTATAATTTAATCTCAGTCGAGCTGCCATCAACGCTTATCAAAGAATTATTAAATTCGTCAAACGAAAAATCGCCATTTGAAACACCGGCCACATTTGACACACCCAAGAGTTTGACTGAAATTTTATTGGCTCTACCGCTGACAAGGTTAATTTTCAATTTACCGTTATTTTGAGTGACTTTGAATTCAGTTTCAATTTCACCAAGTTTCTCAAAGCTTGGAATTTCAACTTTATATTCACCATCGTCTAATTCAAAAATGTTTATGATGACATCATTACTGTAGTCATATTTAGCGTCAGTATGCTTACCACCCGATGAAACAAATATACTATTTTGTTTAACTAATAAAGGCAATGATTTGAAGTCATGAACTTCATTGAAATATTCTCCACTACTTGATCTAATTTTACCATCCAAGTAACCGTACCATTGACCTTTTGGTAAATAAAAGTCAATTTCACCTTCAGGATTTGTAATCGGAGCAACGTAGAATGCATCACCTAAGAAATAAGCATTATCGACCGATTGAGCAACATAATCTGAAAAATATTCTAAAATTAATGGCCTCAATACTGGTAAAGCTAAGGTATGTGCTTGGATAGCCGAGTTATATATATATGGCATCAACGACAATTTCAAATGGGTGAATTTGGAAAGAACCTCGCTTGATTCATCATCAAAATTCCAAGGAACCCTATAAGAGCCAGAACCATGTAGTCTTGAATGTGATGACAGTAAACCAAATGCACACCATCTTTTGTACAAGGCAGCATCAGGTTGAACATCCCATGGTGCAAGTTGCTCAAATCCTGAGATATCATGAGACCAAAATCCAAAACCTGATAACGCAAAAGATAAACCACCTCTAATAGTTTCAGCCATGGCTTCAAAAGTGGATTCGCAATCACCACCCCAATGAACAGGGAACTGCTGACCGCCAACAGTAGCTGATCTAGCAAACAATGCCGCTTCATGCTTACCTTTTTTAGATTCAAGAATATCCCAAACAGCTTTGTTATATAAGTAGGAATAATAGTTATGCAATGAAACAGGATCTTGGCCATTGTGGTATTTCACATTTTGAATTGGGATACGCTCACCAAAATCAGTCTTGAAAGAATCAACACCTAAATCAATCAATTTAGCTAAGAAAGATTGATACCATTTTACAGCTTCTGGGTTAGTAAAATCAACTATACCCATACCAGCTTGCCATAGATCAGTTTGATATGAGGTGCCATCTAAATTTTTAATGAAATAACCATTTTTATCACCTTCAGCAAATATTTGGGCTTCTTGAGCAACATATGGGTTAATCCAAACACAAATTTTCACGCCATATTTTCTTTTCAATTCAGCTAGCATTTGTTTCGGATCTGGAAAAAATTCAGGGTCAAACTCAAAATCGCACCATTGGAAGCCTTTCATCCAGAAACAATCAAAGTGGAAAAAAGATAGCGGTATATCACGGTCAAGCATACCTTCGATAAAAGTCTTAACTGTGGTTATATCATAATTGGTTGTGAATGAGGTACTCAGCCACAAACCGAATGTTTCTGGTGGTGGTAGTGCAGGGAAACCAGTTAATTGTGCATATCTATGTAAAATAGTCTTTGGATCTGGACCGTTAATGATATAATAGTTGATGCCTTCGGTTGGAACAGTAATGTTGATTCGAGTAGTTCTTTCACTTTGAATCTCAAAAGTGACATTAGTTGGAGTATTGATGAAAACACCATAACCACGGTTTGATATCAAAAAAGGAATATTTTTATAGGCCCATTCAGATGAAGTACCACCATCTTCGTTCCAGATTTCAACTCTTTGACCATTTTTGACATATGGACCAAATCTTTCACCTAAACCAAAGAACTTTTCACCATTGGAAATATGTAATTGAATGGTTGTATAAGTTGATGGTGTTTTGACCCCTTTTATGTCTTTTGTAAACCTTTCATCGGTAACCCAACCAACTGATCTGAAACCCAGTTTAGTCAATAATTTGTTTTCAGAGGTTCTGAAGTTCAATCCCCAGTTCTCTTTCTGGATTTCAGCTGATATATTATTATCTGATAATGTGGTAAAATTATCATTTGAAACAACTTTGACCGAATCAGTTAATTCCTTAGGTGATGTAGGTTTATTTACTTGGAATTTTGCTTGTTTGGCGCTTTTGAATCTGGACACATGATGGTAATGTTCAACATTAATAACACCCTCAATATTGGAATGTGTTAATTCTGTAGTGATTGTTGGATTATTCAAAGACGCACCTCTAGAGCCTCTTAACGGAATAGTAGCTGATAAATTATGGATTGAATTTTCAGTTGAAGTTGTTTTGAATGAAGATTGCGCCCATCTGATAGTTACACCATTTTTAAGCTCCCACATACCACGAGAAAAACGCGTATCGGATTCAACATGTCTGTCAATTGAACTGTGCTCCATTGTGCTTATGAATTTTGATAATTAATCACATTGGATATCTTTTAAGTTTTAATCAGATAAATTGTTTGATTTGAAGACATTTAAATAAGTGAGCCGCTAATACTTTTGGTTTATTTTTCTACCAGTTTATCGATTCAAAATACGTTATATTGTTCGCTTTTGATTTGAAGCCTGATTAAATACTCGCTCTGATACTCGGGAAGTTTTGTAATATAAGGGTTCATTTTCGACTATAATTAATAAACTTTAAAATAAGAATTATTTTTATGACATCACCAACAACGTTTAGCGTTTTCGGTATATTTTCCCCATGCTTTTCCCCATGCTGATAATAAACATGAAAGTACACTGCTGGAGTGATCTCTATTGTCCACGATTTGATGATTATGTATTGTTCTAATAACACCCGTTGTTAAAAATTCTACTGTCTTTCTTAATTCTAGCGAGAGTTTTCGAGTGTATTGTTGCGAAAATACACGCACATGAGTCATGATACATTAGAGGTCATAAGATACAACCTACAGGCTACAAGTTTGACACATGTTTCACATTTCAAAAGAAATTATATTAGAAATTATGTAAATCTGTAAACGTTGCAAAATAGGACAAAATAATCATTTGATTAGTAGAATCCGGGGTATTATACTACTGTTCAGAGTCCCTTACCCCAGACCCCATAATTTCACGAACTCACAATGCACATGCAACTTGTAACTTGTAAGCCAAAGGAGTCCAGTCAACGAGTTCTGTGGCTGTACTTAATATAACATATTTTAATCCAGGCTCAGATCATAAACTATGACACCCAAATTAATCTGATCATTTATGACAGTATTGGGATATTTCATTTCATAATTTTATTGTAGGCTGCAGGCTTGTAGCATTTGAAAGTTGAAAGTTGGAGCTAAAGCTGTACCAGATCTTGGATCTATTAGTCGACTAGTTCTTACAAATTACTACTAATCACCTACTAGTAAGCTCTACTGCCTAGTGATTAAAAAGTTCTATCTATTTAATACCCCATATTTCATACCTATAGCTCAGCTATTGTTCTCTGAGGGCAAGTCAATCTTGCTAAACACCGTTTCAGGCAACAAAGTTCACAAATAATATAGTTTTACTTTTTCGATCGTGCAGCTGCGTGGGCTAAACGTTTTTCCCCAATCTGCATAGATCTCGTCAACAAAAAGTTCAATAACCCCAATATTCAAAAAAAAAAGAGGTAAATGGCAAAATTACTCAATAAACAAGATCAACATATTCCGCTAAAATTAATAAACATCAAGTCACTTTGGTGGCAAAATAGAAATTAAACCACTTTTAACAGCGTCATCCACTGACAGCAATGAATCATTCCACTCTCCCAACTCAAAAGTGCACATTTTCTTTCAGAATTCTCTCATGAGCTTGAGCTCCACAACCTGAAGCTTAAAATAATTGAACACTATAAATACAAGATCAAATCTCAAATTTTTTCATTTTCTATTATCTCCATCATTATTGTAGCTTCATTAATCAGAGAAAGAAACAAAAACCAAATTTTAAGCCATGTCCAGATTAGAAACAGGAGACGAAAGGAAGGCAAGGATCCAACACTTGGAGAACGTGGCTTACTCCAGTGATGAAAAAAAAGGTGGTGGTTTGAACACTAACCCTCATGATGATGAGTTGTGGGAGGCTGCTAAAATAGGTACAGAAGATGAGCATAATCTAACAATTGGTGAGGCTATAAAGTATCATAAGGCTTCAATATTGTGGTCCATGGTGTTCTCTGCTACTATTATCATGGAGGGTTACGATAATTCTTTGATGACTTCGTTCTTTGCTTATCCTGCCTTTGCGAAAAAATATGGATATCTAACTGATATTGGAGATTATCAATTATCTGGTTCCTGGCAAGTTGCTCTTGGGACTGGTTCCTCTGTTGGTTCATTTATTGGTGTTGTTGCAAATGGTTATTTGACAGAAAGATGGGGTCATAGAAATGTCATATTGGTCTCTTTAGTATTTATGGCTGGTTTTATTTTTATTCCTTTCTTTGCTCCGAATGTCAACGCTTTGGTTGCTGGTCAAGTCTTATGCGGTTTACCATGGGGTGTCTTCGCTACCATGGGTCCCTCTTATGCTTCAGAGGTTGTTCCTTTAAGATTGAGAGGTTATTTAGCTGCTTACACGAATATATGTTGGGCTACGGGACAATTTATTTCAGCAGGTGTCTTACAAGGTTTAGAAAGTTATGGGGCTGATGATCCTTATGGTAAGGGTCAGTGGGCTTATAGAATTCCATTTGCTGTTCAATGGGTTTGGGTCATTCCATTATTTGTCTTAACATTTTTAGCTCCAGATTCACCACAGTGGTTGATCAGAAAGGATAGAATCGATGATGCACATAAATCATTAGAGAGATTAACTTCATCAAAAATCCATCACAAGGTTCCACATAGATTAGCCATGTTAAGACATACAAATAACTTGGAAAGGCAAACACAAAATCAGGTCGGAGAAGAAGTTACAGGGTTGAAATCCTTTTTGAAATGCTTCCAAGGAACTAATTTAAGAAGAACCGAAATTGGTTGTATTTCTTTCTCAGGTCAGGTTTTGTCAGGGTCAACGTTCGCTTATTCTCCATCATATTTCTTCAGTCAAGCCGGATTGAGCTCAACAGAGACTTATAAATTAAATCTAGGTACCACTGCTATTGCTTGGTTGGGTACAGCTCTTTCTTGGTTGTTATTTGCTCGCTATGGTCGCCGTACCATTTATTTGACAGGTTATACTATATTGACATTCTTATTGTTATTAATCGGAATCTTGGCCTGTCCTACTCAAACATCTGGTATTAAATGGGCTCAAGCAGGTATAACCATGGTATGGGTTGCAACTTACGCTTTGACTATTGGTCCCGGTGCTTTTATTTTCTCTGTTGAAGCGTCTTCAACAAGATTGAGGCCACAATCAGTTGCATTGGCTAGAGGCTCTTACACCTTATGCTCGTTGATATCAAATGTCGTCGAACCATATCTAATCAATCCTGGTAATGCTAATCTAAAGGGTAAAACTGCATTTGTTTGGTTCGCTACTGCATTCTTGACTTGGATTTGGTCCATCTTCAGACTACCTGAGACTAAAGATCGAACATATGAAGAATTAGATATTCTTTTTGAAAAAAGAGTTCCCGCAAGAAAATTCTCTAGCTATCAAATTGATCTAGACGAACAAGTTCCTGAGGTAGTTGAAGATAGTGTTCAAAAATCTATTAATCTTGCTTGAAACTTATAAATGTATTAAGTATCCATTTTTCTCTTATTTTCTCTTTAAGCTTTAATGATGTGAATGATTAAATTATGAAGGTGATTTATATTTTTGTGCTTTTAATGAATATAATGTAGTTAAAATTTATTTGATGTAGTCCATAGTTCGTTGTTATGGTTATGCTTTTCTGCAAAATTTGGCCAAATGCGAAAATTGGCAGAAATTCAAATGCTCGGAGACTCCAAATCAGGCAATTTGACAGCTGAAGGAAAGCATACAAAAAAGTCCCAAAGAAAAAAAAAAAAGGTTGAAAACGAAACTTGGGAAAGATTGTGCAAATTGTCAAAAGGCGGATAAATATTTGAATAATACTTTTAGCAGAAATAACATTCATTCATATCTGGTATTTCACTATTCAATCACATAGATTCATTCTCATAGATTCAATACCGTCGAACCATACACCATTAAAAAACGTACTGTTTGTTAGGCACCCCCTCCTCTTTCATAAAAGTGTATTGCGCAAAAGAGAAATAGAGAGAGGTTCATACTTTACCATAAATCTTTATTTAGATTTATTCAAAATTAATATGAACGGTAATGTAAGTGTTGAATTTTTCTTTCAAACTTGAGAGATCGATATCTTTTTCATCTAATTGAGCCCTTACTAACTATATGTATAGTACAATCTCCAGTCTTTAAAGGAAGAACTGGATAAATTCAAATCTTTATACCAGGACCAGAAAGTGTTTTTGAACGAATATATTGATAAAAGTAACACCCGATTTAACAATTTAAATTCAGTCATTGATTTACTGATCAAGGATAATCTGGAATTGAGAAACTATCTAGTTAATCAAAGGTTTCATGTTCAACCAATCAACAACTTTCAGCTAAACTCGAACTCCCCATTGAGTAGTTTCATCAACAACTCTAATAATAATGCAGTGATTAACCATAACGAACAATTTATAAGACCAAGAAGGCCAAGGGGAACCCAACAACAAGAACAGCAATCCCAGCAACAACAATTAGACCCAAATCAAGTCCAAGCTAACGAAGCAGCTGTTGTAGCATCGCAACAACTTCAACAACATCAACAACATCAACAACATCAACAAGTCGCTCAAGCTCAAGCTCAAGCTCAAGCCCAAGCCCAAGCTCAGGCCCAAGCCCAAGCTCAGGCCCAAGCTCAGGCACAAGCTCAGGCACAAGCCCAAGCCCAAGCACAGGCACGAGCTCAAGCCCATCAACAGCAACAGCAACAGCAACAACAACAACAGCGTCAGCAGCAATTGTTAGATAATTCACTGAATGAAGCGACCTCTAACAATGGAATCTTGAGGTTTATCAATAATCAATATGTCGATGATGAGACTACGTTGAATAACCAACAAACATCAGGCAATGTTGGTAATTCCAGAGTTGATTTTGTTTTCATGGATCCTGGTTCCAATAGATCAAGACAGTATCGCAATAACGCTTCTGCTACCCAACAACCAGGTAACCAATTTGAATCGCAGACATTGGATGAAGAAGTTGTTGATGATGCCGATGTCAATGTTGAAGAATTAAATCCAATCAACACGCCCCAACCAATTCAACAAGGAAGCCGTTTGCAAAAATCAACAAGAATGGGTGAATATGATGCAGAAAACTACGATTTGATAATACATAACGATTTTAACAAAGTTGAAGATATCTATTATGAATATTACAATTCATTGAAACCACAGGTTGAAAGAGTTCAAAAAGCATATAAGATAAAAAAAATTCGTAAATATCAAAAAATCAAAGCATTGGCTGTGCGGATTGATAGATATAAAGAATTAAAGAGTTGCTCATTAGCTGAGACATTCAAGTTCTTTGATGACTTAAGGATTGCAGAAGATAATTCTAAAAGGTCAATTGCATGGTTGTACAATACGTTACCCGATGTTTTGAAGAGAATAGGGTTAGAGGACCAATTAAAAAGAAGTTCGACTTCTATTTAGATTAAAAGGTTTTTTTTTTTTTTGAAGATAATGGTTTGTTTATTTTGTTATGTGTTTGCTTTTGCTTAATTTTTTTTTTCTAGTGAGAAAGTTTTGATTGTATAAAATAAATATTTTGTATTGTATTATTAAATGATATGGTTTTTAAGTTCAACTCAAATATTATATAACTGGCCCGAAAGCAAGTGGAAACCAACAAATTATAAATAAAAAAATATGCCAAATTACAGCGAATGATTGGTAATATATAAAATATCTTACTTATATTTTATATGAAGCTAAGAAGTTCATATTTCACCAGAGGCTATTAAAATTTAAATTATATTTCAATGCTTAGTATTTGTAACTAAATGTTATTTTAAACAAAGACATTCTTCATAAAAGCTAAAGAAATTGTTCAAGATATTTGTTCCAAAATGCAGTCAAAGTTGCAGAAAACAACTTGTAATTTCCAAAAAAAAACTGTAACTAGTGTGGATACTTCTAAAACAAGGACTTATGAACAATTTTTTGACTCCACTTCGTGTTTTTTTGAAGCAAATATTGTGGGTTTCTCGGTATTCTATTCAAAGACTACTATTTATATCTTATTGTTTAATATCAAACGTCAATTTTTGATCACACTTTATATTTTATAAAAACTTCAAAAACCAAGAGGTATAGAATCCTTTCAGGTTTATTATAGTGTCACTTTTGAAGTAGAAAATACTTAAAACTTACATCCAAAGTCAAAAATATGAGACTACGGGGGATATAAGCTATTGGATCGATTTAGTGTAATCACTGCAACAGCTAAATTTAATGTCATAGAGAGAAATAGAGAGAGGGTGTGAGATATGTAGAGTCAAACTCATCAACCAAGATGCTCAATTAGATTTGAAACATTTGATAAGTACATTATTATTATCAAGTGCACCTATCGTATCATCAAAATGTCCAAATCCAACACACATGAACTATATATTGGGATATGGCAACACCAATTATTTATATTTATAAGTTAATATAAAGCAATAAATTTATATTTCATGAGTCATGACTGGATATATCTGATCACTTCTAATGTATTCAGTTATAAATTATCATATCTTGAAGAAAATAATCATATCTTGAAGAAAATAATATATAAATTACTAACCATTCTCAATTAGGTCTTGAAATTAGAATTCTAAATATCATGAGTCTTGAATTGTGAATATTGATAAATTCTTTATTAAAGAATATTAATATTGCAGATATGAGTGTAATCAATCGCTGCTCCAAGGGACCAAGGCTCAAGCTGTGATTTAATTTCGAAATCCATGAATTTTTAATCAAAAACATTTACTGCAAATTAATATTATTTAAAAGCTACCATTTTAATCAAAATACAAACTAAAAACTGCAAATGAATTTACTGAATGATAATTTCGAAGAGTCAGTCAATAATTCTTGTGTCGTATAGGTGCAGCTATCTTGATTTTTGAGCGATCTTGAGTAATTGAATATAGCCGCCGTAGGAGATATAAAAAAATTAATATTATATAATATATGGTGATAATCAGGCGCTGATATATCAAGCGCGGAATGTTCACTAGAAGTAGAAAGTCTTTCAGCTCAATACCTCATCTTTAGCCGAGGGATGTAAGAGTCGGAAGTGGGACTCGGGAGGTAAATATATTTGGCATAAAAAAATTTCCTGGAATCAACAAAGAGAGTTACAGAACCTTACAACTTACTAAAGAGTATAAGGCTTAATCATCATTACATGCTAAGTATTTAAAGTTCTCGAACCAACATAGGATATATTTGCAAACCAATTTCCGATATATTCGTTCATATTACAATTTGATAACAAAATGTCAAGTATAATACCCAAAGAGAATAGAGAATTATTAGAGCGTGAATATAATCTCATAAGATTACTACATCATAGAAATAAAAATCAGCATAGAGTTGCTGTATGGTGGAAAAATTTGAATTCACTGAAAAGATATTTGACTAAATTATTACCCTTGTTGAATCGAAAGCCAAATCAGTTCAATATTAATAAAGCTTTGAAAATTGCTAAATTTCTTAAGAATCATATAGTTAAAGCATGTTTTAGATCATTCAATGAAATTATTGCACTGGGACAATTTATCACACTGGGGATGACCTTACTTGGTCTATTGGCTAGAGTAAATCATGAACTTCTACAAATTCGGGGAATAAATGAAACCATAGCAGATTCGATCAATACTGTTAAGAACACTGAAAATTTTGATTTAGGTCCTGATTCTGACCTTGGTGAAGAATTAGGAGAAGTTATAGAGGAAGTACGATTGGAAGAAAGGTCTTTTTTAAAGAGAGTACATATAGATGATGACTTGCAAAAGAGAAAAAAGAAACCAGAAAAACAAAATAAATTGAAAGAAAAATCTAGTAAATCTAGTGATTTCCTCAGAGAGTCGAATAACAAGAAAGAGCTTTTTCCTTCAAAATTATCGAAAGTATCCAACGGTTTGGGAGAAAAAGAAAAGAAAAAGAAAAAGAAAAAGAGATCAGCAATCGATGATATATTTGGTTAGTTTAAAAAAGAGATAATGACTGCTTTTGAGAAGTAGACAATTTTACATAATGCGATTTACTTCAGTTATTATTTACAAGTATCATACACAATTATACAGATATACAGAATTTTAATTTTATATTCCTACCTCGTATATTCTATAAAATATTATGGGTATTGCTTATTTAGAAAACAAATTGTAAATTAACATCAATCGGATGACTTGCACTCAATTGAGGTTTTTGTTGGTATTTTCCAGTCATTACTTGTCTCATATTTTGTAGTAAAGAAAGATATGTTTGTTGTCTAGTCTGAGTCATAACCTTCAAAAATGCGTAAGACATAGCTCCAGTTGGAACACCATCTTCTGAAGCATCGGCAGAGGTTTGATCATCTTTAGAGCCTGAGAACATAATAGCATCACAAGGGGCAGTCTTTGTTTGCCTTGTCTTTTGGAATGCTTGTTGATTTGGCCCACCCGAAGTAGCCAATGTCAACAATCCTTTTAATCCTCTCATAACACCCGCATTATCACCCTTTAAATAGGAAATTGCAGAGTCCAAAAGACCTTCACCAACTTCACTGGCTAAATTTGGTTCTTTAAGAATACCCTTGGTGGAGTACATATATGGCAAATCTAGAACCGAACCGGAATGACATGAGTCAAATAAAGCAGTTAGTCTAACACCTGGTTTTAAAGGTTTGACTAACCTGTCATGCAATTCATCATCTATGATTTGGCCTTCAGTTTCAAAGTCCAAAGGGACTATAGTTTCATCGTAGCCATCATCTTCATCTCCATCCACATCTTTCACTTGCGAACCGTGGCCTGAATAATGGAAAAAAAGGGAATCGTTAGGCTCAGCACCATTAACTAACCACCCAATAGCTTTAATGATATTTTCTCTGAAGGGAACTTTGATTCTCTGTGTTTGATCATCTGTCAAGACAACAATATCACCTTCATCGTATCCATTTTGTATAAGGAAGTTTCTTACATTATGAACATCATTGATACACCCTCTCAATTGATTAGATGTACCAATATAGTTGATACCAACTAATAGAGCTTTTTTCTTCCCAGAACAATTGGAATATTGATAGCTATAACCATTCACCCCGAAAGATTGAGGTTGATTTGAAGGTGGAGCTTGGACCTGTTGTGGAGTATGAAATTGAACGTTTTCACCAGAGTTATCTTGGTGATAGAAAGATTGTGTTTGTGCAGATTGTTGAATATGATGTTGGGAAAGCTGTTCAGCTGGTGGTGGCATGGATGGTCTTTGGTACCCATTTACTCTACCATTTTGATAAAATTCCTGTTGTGACTGTTGAAAATACTGGGGCGTTTTTTGAAAGTATTGATTCCTTCCGTTTTCCTGTTGCTGTTGGTATTGGTACTGTTGTCCTGGGAACATTACTAAGATTGAAGGGTCCTCTTCGGTAAATATTATTAAATTACCATTGAACACAGGTGTTTTAATTGTGACGTTGTCAACTTCATTTTATCCTGTGTTTGATCTTTGTTCTCAACTCAGATTCGTTAGGCGCACTCTGCACATTTTTTTTTTTTTAACTCCAAGCTGAAAGCATGAAGTTCGCCAAATTTAATAAAGTATTGGAGATGGTTTGGACTCTCATAAAAATTATAACGGGATTTCAGTTTTATAACCATAGAATAGCTTTGATATCCGAACTCATTAAATTCTAACTGCAATTTTCAATATCAAGCAATTCTGAGAAACATAAAATGTCAAATAAAGACAATGATAAAGTTCCCTCTGATTATATAGTAGTGATCGATGCGGGGTCAAAGGGAACCAGAGCGTTTCTTTACAAATCAACACAAGTAACGGGTGCTAATTTGGAGGAAAGGTCAGATGATTGGTTCACCAACGTTGATTCCAGCAAATCAGATAGCTACCCACGAATCGAACTTATTAAAAAGAAAAAGATTAAACCAGGAATTTCAGAGTATGTAAATGACTTGAATCAACTTGATAAACATTATATGGGTAAATTATTAGAACCAATTGAAAAGCATATACCGAAGTCTCAACTTTCAAGAACTCCAATATTTTTACATGCTACTGGGGGAACAAGAGTATTGAAGATTGAAAATCAAGAAAAAATTCTTGGAAAAATCTGCTCTTACTTACAAAAAAATCATCACTTCTATTTACCTGATTGTCTCTCGCACATAAATACAATATCTGGTGAAACCGAAGGGCTTTATGGTTGGATTGGAATCAACTACAAGTATGGTGCTTTTCAACCACGAACACAAGTTAAAGATAAGACTCTTGGCCTTTTGGATCTTGGTGGTGCTTCATCACAACTAGCCTTTGAACCTCTCGATTTCACTAAACACAATGATGAATTTTTGCACAAGGTCAATTTAGATTTTACCGGAGAAGGTGGAGTAGAATATAGTGTTTTTAGTCAATCTTTCCTTGGTGGAATTAATCAAGCTTACAAAAAACACCAAGAAAGAGTTGTTGAAAAATACAATAGTATTGATCCTTGTTTGCCAGCAGGCGCTGTTCAGAGTTTTCAGCAAGAGGAAACATCCAAAAAATTTACAATTGAAGGATCCGGTAATTTCAGAAACTGTATTGACTCGTTATACAATTTACTTACAGAATTGTCTGTTGATAAATATTGTAAATCAAATGATGAAACTTCAATAGAATCATGCATCGTTTCTGATTTCTTGCCCAAAATGGACTTTAAAGTTTCAAATTTTGTCGGTATAAATGAATTCCATGATAATTTAGAAGATTATTCCAATTATGATCAGTTTTATTCTAAAACAAAAACCCTCTGTAATAAAAAAGTTGAGATGGCTTCAGAAAAGAAGGAGAAAGATGATTTTGATGAATGTTTCAAATCCATATGGATTATCAATATCCTTCATCAAAGTTTAGGATTTCCAAGATATGAGATTGATGAGTCCGAACCCAATGAAGAAAGTTCATCGTTCCCAGTTACAGATTTTAAAATTTTGGATGATTTTAGTTGGACTCTTGGTCGAGCTGTTTTATATGAGTTTTATGAAAATGCTAAACGTTTAGGGCTTGAATCACCAACTGTTGGATATTTTGAACCGAGATCAACTAAGTTTATTCCAGGTGGTGAAATTGATGGGGTCAGTATGCGTCCTGAAGCCATAACAAATATTTCAGATAAAGCAAAAGAGCCTCAAACAGATGACGGTGAGGATGATGATAATGAATGGAATCAAGCTTTTGAAAACCATAGACTATATGGCTCAATTTTCTTTTTAGTAATTTTGATAGTTATTGTTTACTTAATGCTAGGGAGGGCTAAAAGACAGAGTATCGGGGATGCTTTGAAGAGAATATATCATGAGAGGCTGAGACCCATTATTATTCCCTACCAGACTATTGATAGAGTTGGTGATGATGGCGATTTAGAATTAGGTGATATTGAACGCCATATCGAACAGAATGAACAATTACAGGAGGACAATGAAGAGCAAGGAAAGAAAGATAGTTTTGAAATTGAATAATACCATTTATAAATACAGCGATCTCGTTGTTTTTTGACTCATTGCATTATGCGTCATTGTCCTGTACAGCACCTATGATTCTACAATAAGGATATTAATCATCACATTTCGAGATCAATCAAAATATATTGTCAGATCTTGAAAAGCTTCTATTGTTGCTCAGAAAAATGAAATGAAGTAGATTGAGGGTGGGATGTCTTAACCACTAATAGGTTAGTACTGTATTGCCTCAAAATATGAGATCAAAGAATTGGTATTAAACCAAAACAAGCTGAGAATTTCGATGGGGAAAGAGCATGTGTAAAGAAATTCTACAAATTAAAGTATCTGAAGGCAAAAGTATAATATCAAATATTATTTTGGTGGTCGTAAAATATTTATTGAATGCAGTGTTCAACCTATTTACATAACATATGAATTAATTGATTGAAGAGTGGATCTGCTAGGATTCACTGTTTTTATTTCGTTAATTTTTGCAAGATGTTGCTTGATAACATTCTTGGTAATCATTAAATTTTTCTCCAGCCCCCAATTTAAATTGAAGTTCTTTAATAAAAATAAAATCAATACCCCAATTGAAAGATCTTGGCCTGATTCGTCTAATATCAGTGTAGGTTTTGTAGCATCATAACCCGAATCAATTTCTGACAAATAACTGCGTAGCTCATTTGAGCCTTTTTTTGTACACTGGATCGGATAGTGCCTGATGATGATTCCGTTTGGTGTTTCAAATGATGGTCTATAATGTTTGGAAAGAATAATAATGTATTCGAATCCTTTAACATCATCAACTGTTAAATCATCCGTTATTTTCCCTATTGTCAACAGATCATTGATTTTGGTTAACTCGTTAATACTGCTTTTAATATCATGATTAATTTTTACATTGTTTACTAATTGTTGGATTGAATTCACAGCATCACCTTCACTCAAAAGAAATTTCAGATTATCCCAGAAGACATTAAAAGTGAGCCCTTCGCTCCACAACTCTTCATCATCAGCAGCACCTTGAACATATACCCAACCATCCGCCATCGTTTTTGTGCCATCTAAACAACGTTCACTTGCACAGCATAAAATTACAGGATAGAAATCTCCATACTGGGGTATACTGGGAGGTAATGACATTGCAGGATGAATCCATATTGGTCTAAGATATTTCCCCTTGAGTTTTTCTTTTAAAATTTCTGATGTTATTAGTTTAAGATCAGTTACATTTTTGACAAAATTAGGTATCAAGTTGATAATCCTTGAGGCTTCATTTTCTGACAGTGCCTGCTTTGGGTAATAAAACCAATTGTTATTATCTTTTGAAGATGGACCATATGCTATGTAGTTTAAAACAGCACACCAAATAGGAATAGTTTTAGACAATGCATCTGGAATTGTTTTTCCTCTTCTTGTAGAATCAACGATAATAACACCATTATTTTCAATAATACAATCAACCATATGAAAATTTAACCTCTTTGTAGAAAATGTCCATTCATTAGTATGGCCATCTGTTGATTTGAAATACGATGATGTCAAAGCGTCCTTTGGATTAACATACCAGCTACCACATCTTTTATTTGGGACTAGAGGTCTTTGAAATGCTTGTGCTACTCGTTGAATCCATAATGAGTCGTAATGAATAGAATGCAACCTGTTCTTGATAGACCTTTGAGATTTACTCTGATTATGCTCTTTGGAGATCAGTTTGACATTTTTTTTGAACTCATACTGATTTGAGAATTGGATTATATTATCAGCCATATTATTGGTCAGTAGTGAATATCCTTGAACGAGTTGAATTTTCTTTTTGTAGAATTATGCCCCCATGTAGTTTTAAATAACTCAGTTAGCCTATTCCCATTGAGACTTCGGGAATAAAAATTTTTAATTTACTATTGAGTCACGTGTATAGCTCGTTGATTTCGGAATTTATGCATATTAAAAAGGAAATGACACAATACTTTTACTAATCTTAGTACTATAATTCTGTATAATAGTATTATTGATTGCAGCCTTGTGGGCCCATACTCATGAGTTACAACCATTACAGCTTATGTCTTATGAGAAGATGAAATACATTTAGGGTTTGAAAGAGACAACAACTAACAGTGAAACTATAAATATGGCGGGGAAGAACGTTTAGATTCAACGATTTATTATACACGTATTGATTTTAAAACCATCATAAATCAAAACAGATTAGAACCATAAAGACAGAAAAATAAATAAGCTACAATGACTTTAACTGATGCTCAAAAAGATATAATCAAAGCTTCAATTCCATTTTTAGAAGAAAATGGAGTTGATTTAACCAAATCATTTTATCAATACATGCTAGAAAACTATCCAGAAGTTCGTCCGTTCTTCAACAAAGCTCATCAAATCACTTTGAAACAACCAAAAATCTTAGCATTTTCTTTGGTCGCATATGCCAAAAACATTGATGATTTAACCCCTTTATTGGGATTTGTTAGACAAATTGTTGAAAAACATGTTGGTTTACAAGTTAAACCTGAGCACTATGATATTGTTGGGGCTTCTTTACTAAAAACTTTAGGTGATAAACTAGGTGCTGCCGCTACCCCTGAATTCATTGAAGCTTGGAGAGTAGCTTACACTGATCTTGCAGATATTTTAATTCAATTAGAAAAAGATCGTTATGCCGAAGAGTTAAAGGAATTAGAGCATTCATGGCCAGGATTTGCAGATGCTTATGTATCGGATGTTGTTGCAGAATCAGAACATGTTAAATCAATTTATTTCAAATTAAAAGACTCATCACTCAAAATTTCAAAGGCTTACCCAGGTCAATATATAACTATAAGATTTTCCACTGATGGAGGTAAAACCATTCAATCCAGAGAATATTCATTGAGTAATGAATTAGAAGGTGATTCATCCATCGACATCTCCAATTCATTTAGAATTTCAGTAAAAAGAATTTCTGATGGGGTTGTCTCTAATTATATTCACGATACTTTGAAAAAAGGTGACGAGGTTCGTATCACTTCTCCATTTGGTAAATTGTTAGAACCATATTTAAAATCTAAGGATGATTCAGAGAAGGCAAAACCAATAAATGTTTTTGTCGGTGGTATAGGTATCACTCCTAGTGTTTCAATAGTTGAATTCTTTTTGAAAAAAGGTAATAAAGTCAATTTGTTCCTTTCAAATGCAGATTTACAAGCAAGAATCTTTGGTAAATGGCTAGATAGACTATTAAAACAATATCCAACAAATTTCCATGTTCGTGAATTCATCTCATCAAAAGATAGCAAATTGGCCATTGGTGAAAATCATACTGTTGAGTATCGTCGTATTGATCATGGGGATGTTCAATTTTTAACCACTTCAAATGTCAATGATTACCAATATTTCTTGGTTGGTCCACCAAGTTATATGGATTTCATCAATGAAATCTTGGGTAAAACTGGTCTTGATGTTACTAAAATTAACAGTGAAGAATTTGCCCCAGTTCATGTCTAATGAATATTACTTCCGATAGTAAAAAAAAAAAAAATAAAGTTTATACATAGAAATTTCTTAAATAGTTAATGAATTTATAATGATTTTTAACTGAAGTGTAGTTATAAAGTATATAAATTGAGATTGTTAGTATTTAATCATACAAAAATTACTCTAAAAATATAATGGATAGCTTTAGGATGATCAAACAAAATACATTATGTTAAACATAGATCAACTAACTTTTTATTTCTAAATTTTCTGTCTTTAGGATCATTCCAAACATATCAATTGGACTTTTAAACTCCAAATTAATTTAATTCTAAGTGCAGGGATGTCTGATAACTAATAGAAAATTACAGTATTCAAACGCTTCAATTCAAACATTTTAGAGGATATCGTGCCCCATAATGATGGTATGAATGATTAATTATGAACATTCAACCTGGTCAAATAATAGGAAAGTCAACATGTTCAATCTTTGAAGTTATTGCAATCAGACTCTAGAATCCAGATTCCTTACAGCATATAATGTACATTGTGCAGCCAGCGTCGCAAATTTGATAGAAAGATTGCTTCCTTAACGTATTTTCAACGGAGAAAATTCTATGCACCGCGCCATTAACAAAAACCTACATCTTCACAAACGGCACAAATTTCCTCCTGAACACCTTGTCACGAACTAGATTTTGGAAAATATATTAAGTGAGGCCGTACCTTAAGACAAAATCTAATTACATGAGTGGACACTGAAGGCCTAAATAAACGGCTGAAATCTTGTTAGCATGTAAGGGATCTAGAAATCATAATTGTTAGAACAGTTGGACCTTATAAGCTGTAAAGTTTAATATAAAATATCTTCCTTTTGAAGTTCTAGACTTTTAAGATTTGACACTTTACACTTTACAAATAGGCTTGAATCCTATGAATCCCTGTTACTTTACCGAATCCCATAAACCCATGTAAGACCTGGGGGATCGGGATCTATAGGGCGCCAAGCTTCAGTCCGAAAGGTGGGAACAAAGAACTTATAAGGTAGCTATTAGCGGATACTGACCACTTCAACGCTAAAGAACGTTAGCCGTTGGCACTTGGAAAATGGGGAGCCACGAAGCCAAAGAGAAGTTGAAAATTTTCAATATCGGCTAATTTAATAAGCTGTGAAAAGAAAAAAGAAAAGCTGATCAAAAAGAAAAAAAAAAAAAACGATCAAAATTTGGAATCGGTTTGTAAATAAAGTAAACAATAATTGACAATAGAATTAACCATACCATTTAATTCAACGCCCTTCCCCGAATATAGTTTTTTTTTTTTTTGCCTAAATCATATTTTTTTTTTTCTTCACTTTTGATTTATAAGAACACGAGACCCTTTTTTAGTTTGTGAAGTTATATTGCATTTTCCCTTTATTCTTGCATCAATACCCATCAATATCCATCTTCCTCGGCTGTCAAACTCAAAGCTTCAATCCCAACCATCAACAGCTAGTACACCATGTCCCAAGTACTTTACCTCGATAATACTACACCTGATGATTTATTTTCAGATAACATCAAATTGTTTCAACATACATTGAATAATGAACAAGTTTCTGCCTTTAGAAATCTATCAGAGTTATTAGCATATATATCCGTTACTGGTGCATCTGAATTGGATATAGATCATCCATACGTCGTAATAATAAATGAAAAGACGTTAAGTCTGACAACTAGAAAATCAGAGATTCCTCCTGGTGCCAGTCTTTCAGATTTAAATACTCTGGATTTTGAAGACATATCATTGCTGTTGACAACTCACTACAAACATTTAAACGTTTTAGCATATTCATTAGCTGAATTCAGTATAACTAAAGTCAATACTGATATCAAAAATTATCATGAAACTTTAAAAAACAGAATTATCAGAATGAAAACTTGGTGCGGGTTAAACAATTCTAAAGTTAAAAAATGTCCTTGTCTACACACAATGACTAATTGTTTGAACATAATTTTACAAAACGATTTTCCAAGTTCAACAAAATTAAGACATTTTGTCACATTGATCAATAATGAGATAGATTTTATGTCCTTATTAACTTTACCTCAATCAAAAGAGTATTATTTATATTGTATTGGAAATTGGGGGTTTATAGCACATGAATTGACATGTGATGAATTGACATTTTGTGCATTATCAATTTTCAAAAATTGCTTCTCTATTTTGGAGCCAACTAGTCCATTAATTCTTGATGACAATTCCATATTATCGTTTCTATTCAGTTTGAGGGACTCGTATAGAGGAGGTAATGCATTCCATAATTTTAGACACGCCGTTGATGTCTTGCAAGCCACTTTTTATTTTTTATTAAGAATTCAAACTTTGCCGAGATTTAAGGAATTCACCGAATCAATGCATCTACACCCAAATGATCAAATAAGGCAAACAAACCATCATTTCAAGGCCCATATCCCAAATTTTTCAAAAGATGATTCTATCTTGGACCCAATACAAAGTTTAGCTTTATTGGTGGCTAGCGTGGGACATGATGTTGGGCACCCTGGATTAACTAATGACTTTATGAACAAAAATAAAACCCCAATTTCTAAAGTTTATTCAACAAACTCAACTTTAGAAAACTACCATTCAACAATTTTCCAAGATATTTTGTCGAATCATTGGCCAGCTTTTCTTGACAATCAATACACTACTGACAAGAAGTTACCTTTGAATACTAATGTCTTGCAAGTGGAGAGTATAATTGCAACAGATATGGCAAATCATTTTGAATATATAGGCAAGATTAATGATATAGGAAAAGTTCTTGCTGACCCAGTACAAAGAAGAAGCATAAAGACCAATTTGAAACATACATCCACGCTACTATCACTAATCATTAAATGTGCAGATATATCTAACGTTGCTAGACCGCTTACTGTTTCAGCAAGGTGGGGTGTTGTTCTGACGAGAGAGTTTGATGAAATTCAACAGTTGAATGAAAACCTTCACGGTAAATTGGATTTGAATGCATTGAACGACAATAGAGAATTTCCTAAATTCTCCAAAGATATAGAAGATGCATTTGCTGAGTTCCCAAAATTATTCAATGGCCAATTATTTTTCATAACAACCTTTGCTGATTCCTTATTTAAAGAATGTGCTAATGCTTTACCTGAATTGAAATTCTCTGCTGATATTTTAGAATCCAATAGAAAATTTTGGGTAGATCGGAGGGATAACTTTATGAGTTGATTTTCTCTGAATTAACCAGAACAAAAATTTTAATATGAACTTATGCTTTTCATTATCATTGATGCTAGCGAAAAGATTTTTCTTTTTTTTTTCTTTTTTTTTTTTTATCAATCTTGTATATCGCTTTATGCAGTTTCTTATAATAGTTATAATAGCTTTACATGAACTAGACTACAGTCAACATTCAATTTTCACTACATTATTTAGTAATTATACGATAGTTTCGCAAACAGTAATCATGCGCTTATGACTTATTTGTAAGTCTTATTATCGTCATAGTTTTTAGCACTCTACCTATGTAGTTCTAGGATGAAAGAAAAAACAAGGAATATTACTCGATAAACAATTTCTAACTGTTTGAATAGAACTGAAAAGAAGAAATGAAAAAATGAAAAGGATCAACCTTTTTGCTATAAATTTTTTCTCCAATTATAGGTCTTTGATTAACCCATCCTCATAGTATTGTTTAACAATCTCGAAAGCTTTGAGTAATTTACCTCTAGCACCCATAGCTGTAACACCCTTGGATTCTAGTTGATCGTCCGTGAAATAAATTAACTCTTTCCATGGAACATCTTGAAGTACAGAAGTGTATTTGTGCAATCTAAGAGTCTTTAACCAGCCTGGAATATTTGTGAGCAACTTTATATTTGTAATTTGCTTTGGATCTATGGCTGGTGACTTTGGGGTGTTAATTTGTGAATTGATTTGCTTTGATGGAGTGAAAAATTCTGGTTTTGAATTTGGCTGTTGAAGTTGATGATTTGTTTGTTTCACTCTGTTAATAACTGGAGAAGTTATTGAATCATAATAATTCACTCTTGTTTGTTGTTGTTGTTGTTGGTGGTGGTGGTGGTTATGTTGTTGTATTTGTTGATTTTCGTAATTTACTTGATTGAATGATTTATTTTGATGTTGCTGGGATTGCGGTTGGAGCTCTTGCTGTTGGGGTTGAGATTGATGTTGTTGCTGATGATTAGGATGATGAGGTACTTTTGATGATTGTAATGGTTGAGCTCTTTTTTTATTGGAGTCCAGTTGTGCTCTATTGTTGATTGTTGATAATGCAGATAGTTTCAAGAAATTTGGATTGTTATATTCATTCAAACTAATTTGAGTTTGAGTCAATTGTTGAGCTAAATTGGTAATATCAAAAGTACCACGGTTATCATATACTTGATCGTTATTTCCACTATTACCATTCAGGTTACCATTGTTTTGATTACTGTTATTGTTATTGTTATTAATATTCTCATTGTTATTTTCAAATCTCGGGCCTCTATTTTTTCCATGTGATTTGTTGTTCACCAATTTAGAGCCATATGGATCAGCCGATCTTGGTCTATTAAATGATGCATCATGTAGTACGCTTGATCTATCGAAACTTGTAAAGTTTGGGGATAGCGCTCTCTGCAAATTATTAATTGATGGTGACCATGGTTGAGACGAATTTGGTACCTGGCGATCATAATTTAAAACTGAATCCAAATTGACAGGTTCTTGTTCTGCTGATTGATACATAGGAATTGGAGATGCAATAAATGGGGGACGAGAGTGTTTATGGGAACCGTCTTGTGAATTATGAAACGTAAATGATTGCAATTTTGACTTGGTATAATTAGTAATATCATCTGGTAATGCTAATAACAAATTATCTATTAGAGCTCTCAATTGATTTGAGTTCAATTTATCAGTCCAATTAATTAAATTTGCAACATCACTTTTGAAAGTTGCCGAGTCAATTTCCAAAGAACTTAAAGGTCTTTCAATTGTCTCTATATTTAAATTTGAAACTTGGTTAGGACCTTGGGCACTGAACGGACGAAAAGCATCATAAGACTCATTATTCAAATTGTGATTAATATCCTGAGCACTTAATGGTCTTTGAAGATTTGTATTTGCATTACTAAATACATTCCCATAGTTATCATTATTACAATTGTTTGACAAGATTGGTGAAATAACTGTATGATGAATTTCAGATTCAAATGCATATCTAGATCCAGGTGGAGATAAAAGAGCCATGTCATTCGATTGAAATGGTTCCTGCCCTACCAAAATTTCAGGTCTAGTGTTATTCCTTGCGTTTGGTGCCAGCAATGTATGTTTCTTGTTATTGCTCTTATTATTTGTATCCTGGGATTGGGATAAACTTGTAAGTTTTTCGATAGAATCATCTAATGCAGACATATCTATACTAGGCTGTTTATTGAATTGAGACATGGTAAGAAAGAAAATGATTGTGAAAGTGAGTGTATGGTGGAGGGTGGGTGCTCAACCTTTTTAGCAGGATGTATCAAAACGAAGAATATTTTAAGCCAGTTAAAAAAAAAATCTTCGATGATGATATGGAAGTAAAAGAGAAATTATTCAAGAGCCAGCTCAAATTAACTGGACCTAGCCAATAAGTTTTGAAAATTTGAAAGCGATAATGAAATGTTGGTTATGGAATATCCGGCAATAGAGTTTCAATGCTATAAAAAATTTTTGCGTGTCTAAATAATTTAGGTTTTTTTTTTTTTTTTCCTTTTGTCTTTCTTGTTGGCCTCCTCAAACCTTTCAAATACTTTGAAGATCCAACGAAGACAATTCAAGCTGACGTTATACAGCAGCTGCTGGAAAGTTTATATAATAAGTTCGCGAAAGATTTCATCGACTCACAAAAGCACTCTTAGTAAGTTAAGTAATATATATCTGAAATAACTTATGAGATAAACATCAATTGAACAAACTTACCATTGGAGCAATAATGATCCATATATGATCAAAGCTTTTCACAATACATTACAATAAAAAGATTAATTACATTAAGTATCAATTCTTATTAATTAAATGTTACGTCTATACAAATTCATTGGTATCAATTATAAATTACAATCTAGTGTCCTTTCTTATTCTTGTTTGACGTTGTGCTTTAAAAAAATTATTTTCATCCGCCAAGCTATGACCTCCTTTTGCTACCCTGGTGTACTGTTTTGGTTTCGGGCTGTCCTGTAAATGTTTTGACAGATATGATTCTTCTGATAAAGGAGAGGAAGAAGAAGAAGAGAATGGATTTGATGAGGATATCGGGATCTTGTAATCTGATTGCAGAGACAAATTCAGTCGTAGTTCATTTTCTTTTGTAAAATCAGGTTTTAAAGTTGATGATGTTTGGTTACTCTTATCTAAACGATTTTGTCGTTTGAAGTCTTTTGATTGTTTCTCGTTTACATTATTGTTTTCTGTTCTAGATTGACCTTTAATTCTGTTGGAATGAATTATTTTTGATCCTGGATAATCACTATTTGAATCACTAGTGGGCTTTGATCTCTGATTCGGCCCAGTCCCATCTTTAAAAAATATCATTTCCAACTCTCTTCTTTTAATTTCTTCCTCAGCATCTTGAATTGAAAGAGGTCGTTTTGATGTGATAGTCGATGGACCATGAATAGGAGCAGTTTCAATATTCTTAGTTGTGATAGAGTCCATGGATTTTTCAGAAGCTTTTAATTTTGTTGGGTTCTTAACTTTGTTTTTCGAAACAAAACTTGACACCCCGTCCAATTTTGTAATCTCTTCATAAAATTCATTATTTCTCTTAAAATATTCATTGCTCTTGAATCTATTCCAATGTTTCTTAAAATCTTTATCATTAGTAGAAACTTGCATTTGGATCAATGCCTTTTTGAAATCAAAGTTATCCATGGAATTTGATACATCATCAGACTTTTCAACAAAGTTTTCTATTTCTGATAGTTTTATCTTTGAGAGGCCTAACCTTTTAGATTCCCCAAGTTCAGATTCTGGAATATTTAACAATTCTCTTATGTCCAAAGATTGACCAGGACTGATCGCAATTGGATTAGAAGGAGTGATACAGTCCATATCAACTTCTTTTCTTAGAACATGATCGATATCAACCGCTGAAAAAAATGCACATGATTGCGGCAAATCATTCATTCCCAAGTTTTCTGAGAAAATACCTCTTGTCCATAAGTTTGAAATTTGTAAAGCTCTAGCAGCTCTATATCTATCCTCTTCCTTGACCAAATACCTTATTTCATCATGAACACTTAAAGCCAACCTTGCATGAATAGAATATTTGGTTATTAGGTAATTCATCGAAACACATAACAGGTGCAAATAATCGACTCCTGAGCTTTGAATAGCCCAATTGACTCTTGATGGCAAAAATGAATTCAAATTCAAATTTGATTTTTTCAAAGCCTTAGTAATACTTGCACCTAATACCGGAGTTTTGGGGTCATTTTTGTGGGCAATTCTTTCTAATTCATTGAATAACACAGATTCTGAGCCACCAAACCAAATTTTATTTCTTTGTTTGTTGGAATAATATTTACCACTTTGACCTTTTGTTTCGGCATATAAAGCTTTTGCTCTTTTGGCACATTCCTCTTGCGTTAATTGAGGGTTGAATTTCTTCAATAACACGGAAGCAAATTTCACACCAGCGCCATAAATTCTACCATAATTGAAAACTTTTGCTTCATTTCTAGAAATACCCAAAATGTTAGCAGTTTTAGAATGTAAATCTGTACCCTCATTCTTTGAACCTTCTAAGGTCATCCAACCAATCGCAGTACCACCATGTAACTTGAACATTGAATCACCAACTAATGAAGCAATCCATAGCTCTTCAGAATCCACATCTGCACCAACAAAACAGTAGCCCGGAGGGGCAATAATCCTCGATTTTAACTCTGACCCAATACGAGACTTTTTAGCATTCGAGGCAGTCAGCCAAGTTTTTTCAACCGCTCTTCTAGTAACTGTTCCCATCGTCAATACTTGTGGGATAATTAGACTGTATTCTTCAGTTGATGGGACAACAAATTGTGACATTATTCTCTCTCTAGAACTAATCCAGTAACTACAACTGGAATTCATTTTAATGGCCTCTTGGGCGAGTGGGTTTTCGGATTTTAAAATACTTTTCTCAAATGGAGTGCTAAATTCTTTTGCTAACAATAAGGTTGTTCTGTGCTCTGGACCAACACTATTTGGGACCCTAAAATACACAAATTCATCTTTGATTTTCTCACCATAAAAGGAAGACAGTTCAATATCTGATAAATTTCTTAGTTCTCCCTTCTCTTCCATCTCAGTAATTTCTTCTTTGGTCTTTTTATAAGTCTTTTCAAAATATGGTAAATTCACATAATTTTTCTTCTTCAACCTTTCAAAATCTGAAGACTCAGCCTTAAATGACCACCCATATAAATCATGCCAAACGACAGGATAATCTTCCCATTGTAGTCTAAGCAACAAAGGCGTTATTCGGGACCTTGTTGTGATGATTGGTTTTTTATCTTTGGTTGAGTAGAGTTCTCTATACCATTGTGGGAATCCAGGCAATTTTTGATTTTTGTAAGGCTCGCCTTTTTTTGTTAGCTTCAAGGGAGTAATAGTCCAATCTAATTGATTCAACCATGTGTCATTCTGAAATTTTCCAGGATCATTTCTTAACTCGACAGCTTGCTCTGCAAGATCAACTAAACTTGATTCAACTTTTTGTCTACTTTCAACATATAATCTTTCTGCGGTTTCTATGTATTCGTTCCATAGCTTGTTAGTTGGTAATATACCAGAACTCATGTGTCTCAATGCAGCAAAAGATACAGGATGTGGGCAAACTTCTAGAAATTCAGGCAAAACCGTTTTGTAAATTTTATGGGTTGTTAAAACATCATCTGCACAATAGCTGATTAATTCATAGAATTTTTGCTTCAATAGTTCGAGGTCTGATGTGCTGAAATTATCTCTAACAGATTTATCTAATTGTTGTTTCATATAAAACTGCGAGACTTCAGCTAAAGAATTCGGTGAACTATAATTTATCCAAGGGTCATTTGCTTCTGATTCATGGATTAAATCTTCTGTTGATTCTTCATCGTTTTTCAATTTTCTATGAGCCATCCATTTCATTCTTTGCTGTGAGCACATACCTGACACTGCAATATGTAATGACATTGTATCAAGAAAGAATGCTTTAGTTTCTTGTAGACTATATTCTTCCTTTATTCTTGCCCTATCATAACCAACGTTATGACCAACTATTACCATTTCTTTCTTCTGGGTGTTTAACGGGATTAAATGTTCATAAGTGGTGGATTCACCAGTCATTATTGGGGATACCCATGTATACCAAGCGGTGGCGGAAGCCGCCACTGCCATCACAGCATAATTAGATACTTTGTACTGCGTTTCAACATCAAATATTATGGCATTGTCATCGGGATAATCAACCTTTAATGTCTTCCCATCAATATATTTAAACCACCCGGCTTGGAATTTGAAATTATTAGGTTTGGGTGGTAAATCAATCTCGGCTAACTTTTTGGCATTCTCCAAATAGTTTTGTGAACTAAATAAAGCCAATTTTTTAAAATGATCATCCAGATTTGAGCCTTGCAATTTGGGTATATCAAAACTAATTGGATCTGAAATATTTGTTTTTTTACCTAGTAATCCATGTGTTTCTAAGTATTGTTTCGAAAGTTCGATTAAGTATTCATCATCATGTGACACCTTGGAATCTCGTTTCGAAGGAAATATTTGTTTGTCTAGTTTTTTGGACAAGTATTGAATTCCAACAGGATTGATTCTTGGTTGTTCAACAGCTGATAAGTATGAATATACAGAAAAACGCCGTATTAACATAAAATTAAGCCCTCTCGTGCTTCGCCGTATCTTTGACATGTCTAGGAATATGTATTTGATTATGTGAGGAAATGTAACTGATTGACGGGATAAAACTCTCAATATTATCCCCTTTAGCAACTAATTTGGCTGAAAGCACTCAGACAAAGTTACACAATCTTCTAATATGTGTCTAATTCCTATTTAGATAATGAAATTGACTTTTTGAGCCAGAAGAACAATTGCTGGAAATTTATAAAATGCGGTTGAGATTAAAGCTGAAAGAAGTTAAACTGGTGAAGATAAATTGGCAAATATGACTGTATTGAATTATTAAGACGTGTTTCAAATTATTATCAAACAGGAACCATAATATGATTCATTAACTACTAAGGAAACAATTGAATTTATTATTCGAAAAATATTATATTATTATAATAAATATTGATTGCATGTTTTATCCATTTTGAGATTTCAATTAGTTGAAATATTTGTTGCATAATTATATTTAATATTTTTGTACTTGTAATGCCATCTGCTTGATATTGTTTACATAATAAACAACTTTATTTATAAATTTTACTTATCGAAACATCAGAACATCACAATTGCAATTTTACTAAGAGGCTTTTAGCAGCCAGAATCCAGACATATTAACGAATCAAAGTAGACTTCTATGATACATTAAAAGTTGAATTAGAAAATATATAATTCTTGAATCTCTGAAGTTTCATAATATATTCTTCTCCCTAGATTTTGATATTCCTGGGTAATAATCTGATCCATTAATACTGGGTTTGTTCTTAATCTACTGTACTTGACAAAATTTAGAGTTATGTAGCCCTGATACATACCTAACATACATCCGGCTAGCCGTTCACAGCTGTCGAAAATAAGGAATTACAATACAGTCAATTTAACATCTACTTATGATAGATCTTTGAGACGTATATTCAAGACAAAATATTAAAGGTCAAGAGTAATATACATAAAAATATAGAAGATGGCTACTAGAACTTCACTATCTGACGATCAAGTAAGTATTTCAAACTAATAAACTCAAATTGTTTAGAGTAAGACAGCATTGTCTTTATCAACTTCGGACAATCACTAACTTGAACTATTTTCGAAGGTCAACAACGAATTAAACAAGATGAAACTATTCATCACGAAAGAAGCTGAAGAAAAATCCAAAGAAGTAAGAGTTAAAGCAGACGAAGAATATGAAATTGAAAAAGCTAATAGTGTTCGTTCTGAAACTAGCGCAATTGATGCAGTATATGAACAAAAATTCAAAAAGGCTTCATTAGCTCAACAAATTACTAAATCTACCATTGCCAACAAAACCAGATTAAAAGTTTTAAGTGAGAAATCGGATGTCTTGGGTGATATTTTCGAAACTGCACAAGCTGAATTGAAAAAATTGAAAGAAAATAAAGAACAATATTTACCAGTTTTAGAAGGTTTGATTGAAGAAGGTTCATTATCACTATTAGAAAAATCAGTCACTGTTAGAGTCTTAAAATCAGATGTTGAGATAGCTAAAGGAGCATCGATCAAAGCTGCAGAAAAATTCAAAGAAGCCACTAAATTCGATATTGAAATTACAGTTGATGAGGAAAATTTTCTTGACGAAAAACAAATTGGTGGTGTTGTTATCATCAATCCTACTGGTAAAATTGAAGTTCGTAATACTTTAGAAGCTAGATTAGAACTATTGCAAGAAGAATCACTTCCAGCTATCAGATTAGCTCTTTTCGGTCCAACAGCTTCGAGAAAATTCTTTGATTAGAACCTAACCTTCTTCCCTATAATTTTGATTTTTCTTTTTGTAAAAAAAAAAAGAGAGAAAAATCGGCATTCTTCCATTCTTTAGTTTTTGTGTCCTTGTTTTAAAACGATTTCAAGTAGATTGTTTTTGTTCATTTTTATTGTATAACTTTCATATTAGGAAAAAAAAGAAATTAGATCAACTAACTCGAATTTTCACAGTAATTACACCAAAATTCTAAAGTGCAACACGGCTTCTAATAAATAAGCTCATTTAATTTCTATGCTATATACAGCTCTTTAAACTAAATAAGAGTTGAATATATTCATCACACGTTCATTACTTTTTCTTCTCGTCAATTAGCCACTTCCAAACCATATCTCTTTGTCCATGATCTGTAGGGATACATTTTCGTTTTTTCCAAAATCTCCATCTATTGAATAATGAAGGTACTCTTTGAAATCTATGGTCATTATTCACAATTGGTTTTGGCTTAGGTAAAGTATAAACCTTCTTGGCCTGTGCCATTTTCGTATCAGGATTCATTAATGTCAACTTTTGAACAGCTCTTAATGTTTTGAAATTCTTAGATGTAACCATCAAGGCAATGAAAACTGAAAATAACATGACCCCGCCAAATCCCAAATTAGATTCTTCGATAAAATTTTTCAAATTCATTCCGTAGAATGCAGGTAAAACAGTGGCCACGGTAAAACCCAAGGTATATATAGTAACTTTTAATTCAAACAACATCAAGGAGTTTCTATTAGCATCTAAGATGATATTAACTATCTCTTCAGTTGACTTGATATCATTGAGTAATGATTCAGACTGTTGAACAAACTCATCACATTGTTTATAATATGCTTCCAGCAACATTTCAACCTCTCCTGAATCAGTTTTCAATAATTCTTCACCATTATCTCTATCTGTCAAATACATTCCTAATAAGTCATCATCATTTTCCAATAAATCATCGATAACATTTCTGATAAGTAATGCCTTCTGATAAAATGCAGAGAGTGCTTTGGATTTAATTAATAAATTTCTTAGTTTTTCTCTATCAATTTCATTTTCGAGATCAGAAAGAATTTTACCACAAATCTTTAAATGATCTTGTAGTTCAGCCTCAAGGAAACTCATGACATTGATCAAGATGGACTCTAAAGCACGATGTTCATACTGCTGCATCCATCCTGAGGTATTTGGTGCTTTCAGTTTGGCTTCTAAATCATAAACGAATAGACCTAAACGTGATGCACTTAATGGGTCAGAAGTATCAAAGATCAAAACCTTATTAGCCTCAACAAGCGCTTTGATATGTAGCAAATTAACCAATATACAATTTTCTCTGACTGCAATAGATGGTATTATATCAATAATCGATGTATCAATTTTTCTCAAATCTCTGGGATATAATCCATGTTCTCGTAAAAAATTCATTTTGGGGAAATGTCTTGAAAGTTCTGTTACATTGCCCTTGGAATCAAATATTGTACAACTCACATAAGAATCATTGGGTGTAATGGGCTTCACAAACTTTGAAATATTAGGGTTGATTTCTTGTCTAGGTAAAATTGGTGTATCTAGTTTAGATAATATGGGTGATGGATTAGTGCTTTTATGATAAACATTTGTTGAGGTAGACTTTATTCTGGAAAATTTCTTTGGTATAGAAAAGGTTAATCTTGTAGAATTTGTTGAAATGTGAATATTTTTAACAATCGATCTGAACATTTGAAGAGTAATTCAAAAGAAAGAGAGGTTGTGTTGTATAGTCTTTTCAGAAAATATAACAAAATCCAGGACTATCTATACTTAAATCGACTTCAATGATCACTATCATTAATTTCACTGGCCCTGGATGTAAATGTATCTACTTAGTTTTCACAATATAATAATTATGATATCAATCATACTATTTAAATGAAGTTACTATCTTATTATGAGGGACAGGTTAAAAGATTTTTGTTTGTCTACAAGAGGAAATATTCGTGTCTTACACGGCGCTCATAATATAATCCCACCTTTCGATTAAAATTTGCAATCTTCAAGCTGATTCGCGTAGTTTTATCAAATATATTTAATTTAAATTGATATTTATATTCAAATAATATGGCACCAACTTCTGAGACATGGTTAGTTAACTATAGCTGATAAACTCTTGAGTGATTTACAAATACAATTGGATGATAATTTATGTCCACACAATAGACGACTGTTCGAAATAGAATACATTTTATTAACAGTATATCTGCATTATGTCTAGTAGACCTATCCCCATCAAGAATGGGGTTAAATTAAACTCATTTGACTGTAAGATTATACAATATCAATATTCAATCTTAAAGATACAGATTTTGATAAGACAAATAAAAGCTTTAAATATAAGAATACGGTCAACAGAATCGTCAAATCCACATGTACCACTGCTCAACTATATAATAACCTTATCCGGTCCTTATGTGAATATTAGTTCAAGGTTGAACGAGAAACTGAATGAGATTCTTCAATCCATTGATATTGAAATTGATAAGAAACCCATAACATCAATTGATTGGGACCTCAATATTGAAGGTGGTTCATTCCAATTTAAAGATATTGACTATACTAAAGTGTTGGAGAAACTGCTTAAATTATACGAAATAGTACAATTTGCTTATGAAAAAGAGCTGAAATTTGTGAAAATACAAAAAATATCAGAAAATCTAGTAGATTTCAATTTTGATATACTAAAAGATCTCATTGAAAATCCTTTAGAGATTCAATCAACGATCAAATTTCTTATAACTAAAGATAAAGTTCATCAAAATTATGACATATATAAAGTTCCTTTGGTTTCTGATTTAGTTGAAAAGCAATTGAGGCAATTTAAACCTTTTATAATACAGCTAATTGATTTATCCACAAGATTTTCAGAACCATTTTTGAGAAAATTAGAGAATTGGAATTATTTGTTGCTCAAAATCTTCACACTTCTTGTCAAACTAAACGAGTTGTTCTGGATTTTGAAGAAAGTTTTCCAAGATCTAAATAAACATTATGTTGAAAAATTTGTGAAATTTATCAAAACAAACAAAATCTTGAACGATCATTATAAAGAGTTGACGAAGAAAATTCAATTGAAATCTGAGGAATTCTTCCAACATGGATTCCAAATGGAATATACTGCTGAAACGCTAATTAACTTTATTAATACATTAAAAACATTATATCAGAATGTTCAATCCTACAACAACAATTTAACCAGCTTTATCAAAGTCTGGGAAGGAATTGAAAAAAAATTGGCACTAAAAAAGATCGAATCAAGACAGTCCTCTCCTGCAATTTCTGTGGAGAAGCCAGTTCCAAAAGTACAAACCTTCACTAAATCCCCTTCACAAAAATTACCTATATCACAAACTAGAGCTTCTGTACCAACTGAAGGTTCGCCACAAACTAAAACTCAATCTCAGGAAAAGCAACCAATTCTTCCAGTGAAACCGGGATTAAAAAAGTTAGACTTCAATTCTCCTTCTCCCGAACCTAAGAACCTTTCAAAAATTCAGGATCAATTAAAATCTCAGAGTCAGGCAGTATCCCCTATCAAAAGATCGAGCTCTGTTATTGTAAGAGGCAACCGAGAAAAAATTGGAAACAATAAATCTACCGTTTCAAACTCGCCAGACACCAAATCAACACTGTCTTTGAGTTCATCTCCTCGCACAAACTCATTAACACTAAATAAACTATCATCGCCGCCTATCACGAGATCACCCTCACTGCAAAAAAGACCTACTTCAATACACATGTCATCTCCTTCGTTTGATATAAGATCAGAGTTGAGAAGACAAGCAAGGCAGAAAGCGTCGTCGGATACAGCTAACAATAGATCAAATTTTTTACCATCGCAATTAGCAGTCTCTCCAACTCCTAAACCCAACTTCAAGGGACTTGATACGCTAGCTGGAGTCAGAAGAGCAAGATCAACTTCACTTGAGAACAACAGTGATAAGACGAACTCATTGATGAGCAATGCAGCAGCTCTTGCGATCAATAAACAAGTAAGGCACTCGTCGCTAAAATCTATTTCTGAGGCTCAATCACAATTTATTGAAAAAAAGAGCTTATCACCGCCAAAAATAAGTAATAATAGAATACAATCTATAAAAACTCAGCAAAATGACCAACTTCCAAATATTGGTGAACTATCGATTAAGGGAAACAATGACGAAGAAAGCTTTCGAGCTCAAAATAATGGCATTCTAATAGATAAAAGTGCGAAAGAATTAAAATCTAATCCATTGCCACCTCCAAATACCGTTGGTAAGTCAAACAGCATTTTCAATCCATCTTCATCGCAATTACCCGAAAACACTCCTGATCTTGTCAGGACATCAACTTCAGAGTCATCTATTATATCAGTAACAAGTGCTGTGAATGATAAAGGAATGGAATCTTTACCATCGACCCCAACAGGAGCTACTGAAGACGAAAACAAATCACCGTCATCCATAGTTAAAAAAGTGAGGTTTACTGGAGTCCCTGATAAAATTGAAGATGATCCAAAACCCAAGAGAAGAGGTTGGACAGTCCCTCCAAAATTACAGTTCAAAAGCGCCAATTTAAATGGAAAGAAAACGCCATTATCATTGGCAGCTGATACCCTACAACAGGAAAGACTTGTGTTTCATAAGGTGAAGGTGGGAGAGATTGATATTAACGCACCGAGATTGGGTGCACTCTCTTCACCGAATAGCAATGGTCAAAGGTTTGGCTCTAAATGGAGACTGCTGAGGTGAAAGATATTTTCATCTATTCAAAAATAATTAATTTCACAACTTTACATTTTGTTCAATTATTCATGCAGAATAAAGTACGAGTAGCAGGAATGCTAGAACTAAAAGCGTTGTCTAATTTTTTATCATTTAGCAAAAGTCTCATTTCTTATTGATTAGTTGGATTTCTCAGTCAATGTCTCCGGCTGGCTAAGAGGATAACTTCAAGAATAATTTGTTGCTGGATGGGTTACTCTGTCAGTCGGCGACTTAGTGATACTTTACTGAATTAGGAGACAATTAGAGTATGGGGATTGAGAAGACCCAATGTGTAGGTTATTCTGGGATTAAAGAAATATCATAATCCAGAATTGAATCAGAGTTCATTTTTAGTCAAGACACATTCCATCGTGGAAAACACTCTACACAGAATAAACATTCAGATCAAATTTCTGTATTACAACGATGACCATTAAATATATATTCGATTCTGTCCATTGATTACTTCATTTGTACTCTAATACAAACTGACCTGTAATCCTGTAATCTTGCTCAGCGCCTGTGATGATATAATCCCAGCGATCTAGCGCACTATAGTGTAGCTGCTGATGCTGCTGCATCATTCCAGCCCTCCAGTTCGCGAAATATTACCATCGTAACCTCACTTTATGTATCTTTCTTTCGGAAATTCGGCCCGTTGCAATTTCCATTGTATCTCATAGCTCATACCCTGGTCCCATATAGCAGCCTATTTAATCCAATTAACCCAGCATATTGTCATACCATGAAAACTTGCTACAACAAAATATTAGTATTTATTGGAATTAAATTCCCATTTTTCAATTTCAATGATGTTATTTCCAGACTGATTGTTTTAATATATTATTTTATCATAGATTCGTAATGGCTACTTTCATCACGTCAATTCAAATCTCAAATAGCGAAGCAATTACAATCCCAAACGGTCCATCACTCACATATAAAGCATTAGGTGATGTTACTGGCCATTTGCAATCAATCTTTAACAATGAATCTTCTCCATTATTTTCATCTGCTAAACCGCAAACTGCTATTGCTATTGCCTTGCCAAACAATTTAGAGCTAGTTTCTTCATTCTTGGCCATCACTAATGCTTCACGAATTGCTGCACCGTTGAACCCTAACTATAAAAAAGCTGAGTTTGATTTTTACTTTGGAGATTTAGCTGCTAAAGCAGTCATTGTTCCCAAAGGTCAACATTTAAAAGAATCATCACCTATAGTATTATCTGCCAAAGACAATGATGTTTTATTAATTGAGGCTTGGTGGGATGTTTCTAGAGGAAGAGTTGAATTCGAGATTTTTAACCATTCATCAATTGCACCAATCTATAGATCTTTAGATCATCCTGTTTTTATAAACGGATTAACTCGATTTCCAGGTACTGCTAAACCAGATGAAATTGCTTTGATCTTGCATACTTCAGGTACCACTGGTAGACCAAAGACAGTTCCTTTAACACATGCTAATATCACAAGGTCAATTTCAAACATTGCCAATACCTATAAATTATCATTACATGATCGCTCCTACATTGTTATGCCATTGTTTCATGTCCATGGTCTAATTGGTGCTCTTTTATCAACGTTACATACCCAAGGCGCTGTTATTGTTCCATCTAAATTTAGCGCCAGTCATTTCTGGAATGATTTTGTTAAATACAAAGCAACATGGTATAGTGCAGTTCCTACCATTCATCTAATTCTACTAAATGTTCCAAAACCGAGCCCATTCCCAAATATCAGATTTATTAGATCTTGTTCAGCAGCTTTGGCACCGCCCACTTTCCACAGACTTGAAAAGGAATTTAATGCTCCTGTTTTAGAAGCTTATGCTATGACTGAAGCGTCGCATCAAATGACTTCCAATAACTTACCCCCAGGTATAAGAAAACCAGGTACCGTTGGCCAAGGCCAAGGTGTGGAGGTTGTAATATTAGATGAAGCTGGTAACAAATTGCCACAGGGTAAGACTGGTGAAGTTTCTATCAGAGGTTCTAATGTCACCAAAGGATATGCTAACAACGATAAAGCTAACGCTGAATCATTTACCAATGGTTATTTCAGAACAGGTGACCAAGGTTTCTTAGATCGGGATGGTTTCTTGAATTTAACTGGTAGATTAAAAGAATTAATCAATAGAGGAGGAGAAAAAATCTCACCAATTGAGCTAGATGGTGTTTTGTTAGGCCATAAAGACGTTCAGGAAGCTGTTGCATTTGGTGTTCCAGATGCCAAGTATGGTCAAATTGTTAATGCTGCTATTGTTTTGAAAAAGGGTTCCAATACCTCTGCAGATGATTTAAAAACTTTTTTGAGTGATAAAATTGCCAAATTCAAAATTCCTGAAAAGTTTTTTTTTGTCGATACCTTACCAAAAACTGCCACCGGTAAAATTCAAAGAAGAAACATTGCTGTAGTCTTTGCAAGTAAAGCTAAGTTGTGAATGGTGGTCGATGGGAACTTTATTTACACATGCGGAGTGAGGAAAAAAAATTATTACTGTAATGAGATTCAATTTGAATTAGACAAACTTACATGAACTTTTTTTTTTAATTTTTTGAGATTTGTTTTTATGTATTGTACTAATAAGAAAGCGATTGAATTAAATAAATTTATAAGATTATGTTTGTATATGATTTTGTTTTTATTTTGTTTTTAGTTTCTTTCCTGCAAAACATCATGGAAAGATTCATTTGAAAAATCTATTTTGGAACACTGAACTTATAATGATAAAACTTTTTTACAAGCTCTAATAATAGTTGGTTGATCTGGGAAGGCAAAGTCTTCTAATTCTTTAGCATATGGGGTTGGAACTTCAGCACCAGTAACTCTTTCAACTGGAGCATCTAAGTAATCAAAGGCATCTGATTCCATAACTTGAGCAACAATTTCTGAACCAACACCAAAAGCTGGGAAACCGGCTTCAACGGTGATCAAATGGTTGGTTTTTTTAACTGATTTAACAATAGCTGGAACATCTAATGGTTTGATAGATCTTAAATTAATGACTTCAGCTTCAACACCAAATTCTTCTTTTAATTGTTTAGCAGCATCTAAACAGAACTCCAAGTTTCTTGAGTGTGAAACAATAGTGATGTCTGAACCTTCTCTTTCGATTTTAGCTTTACCAATTGGTAGAGTGAAATCATGTGATAAAACTTCTTCAGAAACTTCAAAAGCGTTACCGTATAATAATTCGTTTTCTAAAATGACAACTGGATTTGGATCTCTGATGGCAGCTTTGACTAAACCTCTGTGATCTTCAGCTGAGTATGGAGAAACAACTTTTAAACCTGGAATTGAACCATACCAAGCTGAGTAATCTTGTGAATGTTGAGCAGCAACACCAGCAGCGGCACCATTTGGACCTCTGAAAGTGATGTTACATGGTTGAATACCACCAGACATATAATAAGTTTTGGCAGCTGAATTAATGATATGATCGATAGATTGCATAGCAAAGTTGAAGGTCATAAATTCAACAACTGGTTTTAAACCTGCTAGAGCAGCACCAGTAGCTAAACCAGTGAAACCCATTTCAGTGATTGGAGTATCAATAATTCTTTTTTCACCAAATCTGTCTAATAAACCTCTGGTAATTTTATAAGCACCATTATATTGGGCAACTTCTTCACCCATGACAAAAACTTCTTCATCACGGTCTAATTCTTCAGCTAAAGCACTGTTGATAGCATCTCTAACAGTTAAGGTAGCTGGTTGAGCTTGTGAAGCATTAGTTCTAACATGGTTAACTAGAGCTGGGTTGAAAGCAGTTCTAGCTTGTTTGTTGACTAATGATGAGGCCAATTGGGCAGTTTTAGCAACTTGTGAAAATTTTGAAGCAACCATTGCCGAATATGAATATTAATATAGGTTAAATAAACAAGTTTTTTAAAAGACTATCCTTTTTCCTTTTCTAATGGTACCGTACTGTTGTAATAAATTTAATATTTTTTTGATATTCCGAAAACCTTCAATAAATTTTACGTGGGTGGAGACAAATTTCGCGCAGCTTTTTTTTTTTTTTTCCATCCTCAAAT
>JAKTTK010000173.1:0-46808 GCA_030581415.1 Waltiozyma mucosa
CCCCGATTGCAACAGCACACAAACTCACAAAAACTGCCATTGGATAATTGATTTGGGTTTGTGTCACTAAAGATTACCTGCTTTTGAGACTTGAATCACGACTCACGAGTCATCATTCACAGAGCTACACCGGTGTCTAGTCTCAGAGAATCCAAAACCTCCCAAAGATTGATAGTAGAAAATTGAAATGACTCATCTAAAATATTTTTTTTCTCCTTTTCTGTGAATCCATATTAACTTTTTTTAACACAAATCTCTTCACCGGTCACTAATGATCTCTACAGCTATTTTTTCAAGATGCGGAAATTATTACATATTTCTAATTATAGTTTTCTGTCGACCATTCCATGAAATGACTTGAGTGATTTGGATATTGATCACATATATAATCGCCGCTACAGGGTTATGTTATAACAGCTTATTATAAATGATGACTATTCTAGTACTTTATGAACATCTAGCTAATTAGTGCCATAAAGGTGATCACTGTTGAGTTAGTAATGTATTGAGCGTCGTGCGCCGTGACCAGAAAAGTCCTGACTGATACTAAATTCAATGTACTAGATTATTATTTCTCCCTTTCAACTTGTGTCAGCTCTTTGGATAATGATTAGAAATATCATATACTACAAAAAAATTTTGAGTTAGAATTTGTCTATTACTTATGGTTACCCTCTAAGAGTAATGAATGTATCCAACCTTTCAAGTATATTGCAATTTTTAAGAATATGAGTGGGTGGATATGATTAACTGATGCCTGTAATACAATACGATAAATAATTGTAACTGAATGAAATGGCAAAAGCCAGTGAAATAAATAATAATGAATAAATATATAAGTAAAGGTAAAACTTCCGGCAGGCCATGATTATAATTAAATATTTGGATTGAAAGAATTGAAATCAGATATGACGAAAAAATTTAAAAGAGTTTGTTTTATAGTTTGACTTCACAAATACATGAACTGACAGAACATTTGCACATATCTGGAGCACATTTGCAACTTGAACTGTGACAAGTCTCACATTGTTTAGCAGCAGTTTGAACGGTTGAGATTTGTGGAGTAGTGGTGGTTTGGGCAGCTTTAACAGATTTTGAACAACAAGGCATCTTTATGGTATGTTTATTTCAAACTGCACTTTCATTTTAGATTAATTGATGATATTTTTTGGAAAGATAGAGGGTTTTATATACTAACGAATTTATCTTTTTCAAATCTTCAATCTATTTTTTTTCAATACGCTAGATAAGCATTTGTCTCCCCGATTTGGAATCTTGTACCTTTTGCAAAAAAAAAGAAAAAAAAAACCGTGTGATCAAATTGAAATTTGCTCCCTGCTTCTATTTTTTCCCACAGAAATTTCCAAGGGTTCCACTATCTTACTCGTCGATGTAAAAGGAAGGTTGATGCACTCACCATATTAGAGTCGAATATTTTGTGTAAATGCAGAATGCACTTAGAAAATATATTGGGCATTGGGAGTTGAAACTTGGCCTCCTTGGGCGGGGCGTTAATGGTTACAAGTTACAACTAGATCAACTTACAAGTTAGTACATCTTAGCCGAGTACACTGATACACCGTTCTATATATATTAACAACTATACAATTTTGGTTTAGGCCATTACTAGAATGTAACAATATAACTATAATTAATTTAACTTCGACGAAATTGTGCACTGTAGTATTCCCTGCGCAGATATTCGTGTCTGCGTGTTAAAGTCAATAATCATTATATTATATAACAAATCCACGACTATGTAAGTGGTCGATATTCAGTTTTTTTAATTTTTCTTCGAGTCTGTGACTATGAAATACATGTGTGCAACATAGTTAAACCTGCAACCTTTAGGCTGTAACAACATAAGCAGTACCAACTTCCAGTTTTCAACAGCTGATATACAAGTTACTAAATTTCTGGTACTAGTTGAAAGTAATTTGCTACTTGAATTGAAATAAGACTCAAACTACAAGCTTAATTATATTATATATATATATATATCAATGATCAAGAACAAATAAGCTGTGATTGGTATAACAGTTAATCATTTAGATTACAGATACATTAAACCTAAATAAAGTGAATTAAGTCGACGTATAGTACGTTTTGAATAATATATCTATAAAGAAGGATTATAATATTTATAATAGTAGTAGTATAAAGGAAAAGATAACTCGCACTCAGTGTTATAAAATAATATATAAATAGGTAATAAATAGGTAATAAATAGGTAATAAATAGGTGATAAATAGGTGATAAATAGGTAATAATAAATAAAGGTTGATCAATTGTCATCAACATTCAGAGTACTCTTAGATCTCACAATCTTGTTACTAATGATGGAAGTTAAAGGGAACACCTTGTACCTTACCATCTTGAACTGCTGCACCTTTGGACCAACCGCCATATAGTGGTTCACCGTTCTTCTTGTGAAAATCGTCAATTCTTTCTTCAATCAAATACCTAAAATTTTTGATCAATGCTTGAACTGGCCAGGCAGCCGCATCTCCTAGGCCGCAAATCGAATGACCTTCTATTCTTTTACTGATTTCAATAATTTGATCAATCTCTCTCTTAGAAGCATCACCAATGACGAATCTATCCATTGTTTTACTGAGCCAGGTAGTTCCTTCTCTGCAGGGGGTACATTGACCACAAGATTCATGCCTATAAAATTGCGATAATCTTGCAATCGACTTAATCAAATCAGTTGATTTATCCATAACAATAACAGCACCGGTGCCCAAACTGGAACCCACTTCTCTTAAACCATCGTAATCCATGAGAGCCTTTTCTGATAATTCTCTTGTTAGCGATGGAACCGATGATCCACCTGGGATAATCGCTAGTAAGTTATCCCAACCACCTCTTACACCACCACAATGTTTTTCAATTAACTCTCTTAGAGGGATTGACATTTCTTCTTCAACAACACATGGTTTGTTAACATGTCCTGATATACCATACAACTTCGTGCCGGAGTTTCTTTCACGGCCAAAAGACGAAAACCACACAGGACCACGGCGTAAAATAGTTGGTGAAACAGCAACAGTTTCAACATTTGTAACAGTTGATGGTCGACCGAATAAACCGACAGCAGCTGGAAATGGCGGTTTTAATCTTGGTTTACCTTGTTTTCCTTCTAATGACTCAATCAAAGCAGTTTCTTCACCACATATGTAGGCACCAGCACCACGGTGAACAAAGACATCAAAGTCATAACCAGATCCGCAAGCATTCATGCCAATAAGTCCATGTCTATAAGCTTCGTCGATGGCACCTTGTAAAATCTGAGCTTCTTGAAAAAATTCACCACGAATATAGATATAAGCCGCAGTTGCGTTCATTGCACGTCCAGATAAAAGACAGCCTTCAATTAATTTATGTGGTTCCTTTCTTATGATTTCTCGATCTTTACATGTTCCTGGTTCACCTTCATCAGCATTAACAACAACATATCTTGGTCCTACATTTTTCTCCCAGCCTGGTGGATTCATAAAGGACCATTTTAGCCCAGATGGAAAGCCAGCACCACCACGCCCTCTCAATCCTGATTTTTTCATCTGATCAATGATCCACGTATCACCTTTCAGTATTAGCTCTTTTGTTTTGTGCCAATCACCTCTCTTTTGAGCGGATTTCAAATCGTGACCATAGTATCCATATATGTTTTGAAAAATACGATCTTGATCTTTCAACCCCCCATGAACTCTTTTTGGATGCTCAGTGACGGTAGCCAAGGAGCGCCTTGCTAGTTTTAACATAATAGTAGTATGATTCACAGCGTTAATTTCAGCTATTAATGTTATCATACGTTTGTTTTGGATTTATATTTTTTTGTATGTTTTGCCAATTATTGTGGGGCAACAATTTTTTTTTTAAGGGGCGGGCTCTTTTGAAAAAATGTAACGTACCAACTGATCAATAAAAACACTGAATTCAATTTTATTATCATTTATCACCAGCGGACTCATCTTACTTAGTATCATCAATGGTAACTTACTTAAATATCTTCCACTGACTTCTAGCGAATAGCATCGCTCACTTGTCTTCTGCAAGATTGTGGATAGTTCGCTACATGAATCGTTGAGTAATTCACCTGAATTGAAATAACCTAAGCCAATCACATTGTTTATAGAATCTCTTAAAATACAGTTGATCATAGCAGCACTAGGTCTATTGACCCAAAAAGATTCATCAACTCTGTCCAAATAGGCTGAATCGAGGGATTTCAAAAGATTTGAAGTTGTCAAAATCAAAAAATTATCGAAAATTTTTAACGAATCTAACTGAGTCAATAACGTATTAACAACTCTTATACTATCGGTCGATTCTTTGTTGTCCAATGTTTGGGATCTTGAGTTAGCTATGGTTTCTACTTCATCAATACAAATAATAATAATGATTTCTTGATGTGATTGGATTAAATTGAACAATTCCTTGAAGATGAACTCTAATTTCTGAGAACTTTCTCCCAACCATTTAGAGAATATTTTGGAACATGATAGTTCAATGAAGATTCCATTTTTTCGAATAGATATCTTTTGTGCCAAAGCCTTGCATAGGGTTGTTTTGCCTGAGCCAGGTGGACCATGAAATAATAATAATTTATTGTTATTATAAGTCTGTATGGATGTGCTACTCATCAAACTTAGCAACATTTTACTATAGTTTAATATCTGAACTTTAAGGTTTTTTTCGTATCGTAACGTTGTCCATAATTTGTCAAATCTAGTGTTTGGTATGGCTGTTAATTTTAGATGATCTAGTATTCCACTGTTGTCTTTATTTTGACTTAACGAATTTAAAATGTAATCAAATTTATGCATCTCGTTTTTTCCTTTAGATATGGGTGCTAGGGTGATATTATCAAACTCATTAATGAAATTTTCTGAGATCATTCTTTTCTCTGTACCTATTTCGTCTAAATTATGATAAAATTTGAATTTATACTCTGGATTTTTTATGCCTACTAATTCTTCAAATTCGTCGAAAGCTTTATAATGACCATTTTGCAACCCAATCAAAATCGAGCTAAATGATTTTGGGATATTATTAAATTTGAAAACCTGCCCAATGTAAATGCTTTTGATGTACACTGAAATCAAAATTTCAGCTTTAATTAAAGACATAGGGTGTGAACAAAGACTTGATATCATTTGTGGAGATATGACTTTGTTATAGTTTGTAGTTTCCACTATACCATAAACTGTTGCAAAATTTCTGATTTCTTCTATTTGAACTTCGGAGCTTTGCTCTAAGGTAACAAATCTGTCTTTAAGAAGTATTGATATTGATTCCTTTAAGCGTTCTTCAATCATTGACTTCTCCTCAGTAATTTCCTCCATATTTAACAAAGGTTTAAGACAAACCTCTATCTCAACTATTTCAGTCTCATTTGACATTTTGGTCAATCGAGACTTAGTTATAACTTATACTATCTACCGATTTGAAAGTGGGATCCATATGACTTGCCGCCGAATTTTTTTCCTACATTATAATTATAGGGTGGTTTGTATAGTGAAAAGAAAGACGTTGCAAAAATTATTATTTCTTTTCAGGCAAAATCGATAAACACTAGCTCGGATCCAATTTATAACTTCGTCTACATTTCAACTTGGCATAAACAATGTTATAAGATTCATAAGGACATTAAAATCATGAATGACGTTAGAAATGCAGGAAGAATTCATAAATTTATACATAGTAATTGATTCTAGAAATAAATATATTTTCTCTCACAATTTTCATCTGCTCAACTCTAGTAAAGATTAATATACGATATTAAAACAATAATTTATAAATAAATATACGATTAATAAATATAATTTGTAATAATATACATCATAGAAAATCTAAATTTCTACATGGGGAATCATAAATGAAATGAAAATGAGGAAAAATTAAAAAAATTAATTTATTGTTGTAATCAACTAATTAAACCCTTTAAAAACCCTACTTGCTGATTAAAAATAATGAAAATGCTAAAAAATAAAATAATGTAACAGTGAATGAGTTAAATAATTTATTCTTCGTCTTCTTCAGCAGCTTCTTCAGAACCATTGTTTTGACGTTTTCTGGCAACACGACCAGCTCTGGCACCACCGAATGGTGAGGTTTTAGCGTAATCAATGTGTTTTTGTGATTCTAATCTGACAACGAATGATGGAATGTTAACAACTTGTTTACCAACAGCAATGTGTCTTTGTGAGATTAAAACTCTAGCATGGTGAATTGATCTAGCTAAACCTAATTTGTAAACTTGGGTTTGTAATCTTCTTTCTAAGAAATCTTCTGGTCTTAAAGCTAAAACATAATCTAATTTTTTTTTGTCTTCTGATAAGATACCTGATCTAACTAATCTTCTAATTAAAGCATTACCTTCGAATAAACGTTTTGGATCTTTTTCATCTCTAGTTAATAAATCACGAGCAGCTCTTCTAATTTTTGATAATTGGAAGTTAATTCTGTAAATTTCACGTTTGTTTTTTAAACCGAATTCACCAGCTAATTTTAATTCGGCATCTAAACGAGCAGATTCGTATGGATGTTTTGGAACGGTGTAAGTTTTTGAGTAAGTTCTTGGAGCACCTAAGAAAAATGTTAGAATACATATTGAAAAATTATTTCTTACATCAACTACAAAAGAAACTCTGGATCTCATTATATTTATTTTGGTTGTTTAAATAGTTGTGATTTCAAAGGATATTAACAAGTGGGGGATACACTGGTACTCATAAACTAATCAACAATTTTAATAAGGCTCAAACTCAATAGTGGAATAACATCGACTTTGATACTTAAACGCGACATAGTTCATCTTATTTTGAATACCAAAATAGACCCCTCAAGTTAACGAAAAAAAAAAGTTTAGTAATGAAACCATAACTTTTGATCCATATGAAACAAGCTCAATACTGAAGTGTCGGGAGTTCAGCAAGAGATTTGAAACAACAATTTAAACTTCAAAATAACATTCAATACCAATTTAATGGAAATTTACATGAATAAAAATATAATGAGGACCCGAACCTCTTTTAAAATTCAACACTAGCATAACTTGAAAAGTAATGCATATTTATTGAATTGATAAATGTGATTAAACAAAATGATATACATACGAGGCATGTTGATTGATTATTGAACGTTAAGCTGAAGTTTTACAAAAGTAGTAAAGATTAAAATGTGAAGGAACGAAGTTTTTCAATTATTTATTTGAGTGCTACAGAACGGTTCATTACGTACAATTTACAGAACGGTTTGAAAATTACTCATTGGATCTATTTTTACATCCGAACATTAGATGGGACTGTTTATTGATGACCAGCTCAGCTCAATTTTCTAATTCTAGGTAATTCTCCCATGGAGACAATTCCGGGATTATGAAACCGAATTTCACTGGATGCCGATAGAAAGTAAGCAACGCCTGTATAATCAAGGACTTTTGAAGCCAGGGAGCAAAAAAGTTCAAACTAGCTTCACTCTCAGGATTAGGGCTTTGGCAGACTGTGCATTGGCTGAAACCAGATCGGTCGTTAAGAGATAGATAATTTTCGAAAGGGGCCTATATATAGAAAAAAAAAATACATGATATTTATAATATCAATATCATGGTTATATTAAATCAATATCATGATTATGTACAATCTACATCAATTTTTCAATTACTCGACCCTCTCGATCCTCGTCAAATTTAGCTGCACTAATCAGCTACACTAATCATTATCCAGACCTTTAGCTAGTGTGGAAATAATATTATTATGTTATATGTTCTCCCTGTGATTATCGCGAACAGAAAAGACCTGGTAAACGTCGTCAACCGACGCCTATCAACATCGATGACAATATCATGATGTTGATCATAATATATAGATCTTTTTTTATCACCTGGTAGTAACTTGTAAATACTCTAATTGAATTAATTATATTGCATAATTAAAGTTCACGAAAGCGATAAATGTAATCACCAATTCAAAAATTATAAACAAAAATGAATACAAAAACAATATTCAAACTAATATTTATTTCAAGTCGTTTACATTAAATATTAAAAAATAATATTTTATATTTAAATTACTATTAAAAAAAAATTAAAAACATCAAAAAATAAAAAAAAAAAAAGTAAAATTATAATAAAATTAAAGCTGGGTGCTCGAATCAAATAATATTAATTTTTTTGGTGGGGCCGAATTATTATAAAAAAAAGCAGCAGCATCTTGAAAACCTAAGACGCGGACAGCTTAGCAAGAAGGTTAAATTATAATAATAATAATAATAAATTTTCAATCTCTTTTTATAAATAAGTTTTTATTTTTCAATATATATTTATTGAATTATATAGTCAAGCTAAAATACATACGTCGACGTCTCTATAAATTGCTGATTGTAGGTTTCTTTTTTGGTTTTGCTGCATTGTTGGCCATCTCGATCCAATTACTCACTATGGTATATTATATGTATTATATATTAAATAAATATATATGCCAAAAAAAATTGAATTTTCTATATAAAGAACATCAAATTTCCGTGAAAACTGAAAACTTAAAATTCTCATAACCAAGATTAATATCTTGAAAAATAATAAACATTCACGCATCACCCGCCAATCGGCCATAAATTATAAAACACATAACAATTATTATTTCCATCATTATTTTTGCATCCTTATGTCTAGGTTGGAAAGATTGGTGATCTTGTTAGATACAGGCTCCACTAACTTCATAAGGAACACAGCTGCAGACCAGCTTAGTGACTTGGCCAAATCTCATCCGGAGGAAGTTCTAAATCTTATCTCCAGGGTATATCCTTATTTACAGTCAAACAAATGGGAAACTAGAACTGCAGCTGCCAGAGCAATTGGTGGTATAGCGAGTCATGTCGAACTTTTTGATCCTAATCAAGAAGATACAGATTTCGATAATATCAATGTGAAGATAGAAGAATTATCTGATGACCAAATCAAATTAGAAAATGAAGAGAAAAAAAAGCTGGAATTAATGAAGAAACTAGAACATGATGATGAACGCCAATTTATAACATTAGAGGATTGGAATTTGACAGAATTGTTCAAAAGTGGGAAGAAATTACTATCCACTTCAGAAATAGATAAAGCCAAGCCCAATTCGATGGACGCGTTGAAGAAACAAAAAGTGTCCATTGATAAATCATTAGGGTTCAATAATAAGTCAAGTTTTGAATCATCAGTGATTAAAGAAGAAAAAAAGTCACTTGAACAGGGAATAAAAGTAGAAAATGGTGATCAATCAGAATCCAGTACCCCCATTGCATCCGGTATCTCAAGTGCAAGATTGAAGGCAATGGCTAAAAGAAAGGCTAAGATGGAAGCTAAAAATGGACCGTCAAAATCTAAACCTATCGATTTATCTCAAAGTTCAGTCTCAAGAAAACTAGTCAAAGAAGATATCAAAGATTTGAACATAAAGCAAGAACAAATCAACCATATTGATATAACAGAACAGACTCATGCAAACCAAATAGTTGTCGAATCAAAATCTTCAGAAATTCCATCTGTATTATCAGAGCATGCTAAGGTTGCAGGTTTGATTTGGCCTTTTCAAGGGATATACGAATTATTGTTGGTTAATCTCTTTTCTGAAAACTGGGAAATTAGACATGGGGCTGTCTTGGGTCTTAGGGAGATAATTAAAAAACATGGTAAAGGTGCTGGTAGAATTAAGGGCAAAGATCGTCAAGAAAATGATTCTAAAAACAACCAAACATTGGAAGACTTGACGTGTCGCTTCTTAACATTATTTGCATTAGATAGATTTGGGGATTTTGTATATGATACAGTTGTTGCTCCAGTCAGAGAATCTGCTGCTCAAGCTTTAGCAGCATTATTGCTACATCTGAACAGTGAGACAATTTTAAAAGTTTTTGGTAAACTGAATCAACTAGTTTTACAAGAAGGTATGACACCATGTTGGCAAGCAAGTCATGGTGGTATGCTAGGGTTGAGATACTTGGTTAGCATTCGAACTGATATCTTTGTTTCCCATCCTGAGTTGCTAGATGATGTTTTAAAAATGGTCTTACATGGATTAAGAGAATCCGATGATGATGTCCAAGCTGTTGCAGCTGCAACGCTAACTCCAATTACTGATGAATTTGTTAGATTGAAAAATGAGACTATAAGTGTTGTCCTCAATACTATATGGGATTGTTTGACCAAACTTAAAGATGATTTATCAGCATCTATTGGATCCGTTATGGATTTATTATCAAAATTATGTATTAATCCTGAAGTTTTGAAAGTCATAAATAAGCAAGCGGAAAATAATTCAGAATATGCCATTAAGAATTTGGTTCCAAAGCTATATCCATTCTTAAGACATTCTATAAAAAATGTGAGAAAATCAGTATTAAATACTCTCTTGGCCTTCTTATCAATTTCTGATGAGAATGCTCAAAACTGGATTGATGGAGAATCTTTCAGGTTTGTTTTTCAAAATTTATTATTAGAACAAGACAGTCAAATTTTACAATTATCTCAACAGGTTTTCGAAAAATTATTGCATGAAACTGATAAAAATGAAAGTATTGCATTGGATGAAGTCTTACTGGTTCATTTTCAGCCTTTATTAACACTTCTAATGACGCCAATTGGTATCACACGTTATAACTACACTATGCCACAAAATTTGATAATGAGACCTTCCGGTGTTTCGATTAATTTTCAATTTGCTTCTCCCCCAGCAGAAGCTACGGATTCAAATGAAGATGATTCTGGTACTACTTCAGCTAAACGTGGAAAGAAAAGAAAATCACCATCTACACCAGACTCTGCGATTCCTGCACCTGAGAATGAACGAATTAATATTGACGGCCCTATGCTGATCGGTGATATTACACTATTAGGTGAAGAAGTTTTTTACAGAACAAGGCTAGCAGCGGCTCGCGCATTCGGCCAAATATTGTCATATATCAAAGATGAATCTCTCGAAATCATTATCAAGCTACTTCAAAAATATTTCAATGTTCCCCATTCAACCCCAAGATTATTAACCTCAGTTATAATAACAGAATATTGTACATCTTTATTGAGTAAAGATATCAAGCCATCACCATTAGCGATCGAGAATTTCTACCCGTATTTAATGGAAATTTTGACAAACCCGGATAAACTACCAGCATTTAGAGAACTTGTACCAACGTTAAAAACTGTACGTACCCAGTGTCATTCATTATTCAGGGTGTTTGTTGACGAAGGTAAAATTTCGCAAAGCAAAATTCCAGACTTGCCTATTGTTGTTCAGGGCGAGAATGATGCTGGTCCAGGTGCTTTCAGCTTGGAACTTGCTGATCAAATTGTTGGCGAAACTTACGCTAAATTAGAGAGTTCTTTGCAGCCGATATATAAGATGAGCGCTCAGAGCGCCTTGGAACAGTCTAAACAAGCAGTTCAGCAGGCCATTAATGATGCAAAGAATGCCAAAAACCAAAGAACCGTTGCTATTCTCTCAAACTTTGCATCATCTGTAGTTTTGCTGGATGATTTACCGAAAAAATTGAATCCATTAATCCGCTCATTGATGGACTCAGTAAAGTCAGAAAGTTTGGAGGACTTACAGCAAAGGTCTGCTCATTCGGTGTCCAATTTGATTCAAAAATTGATCTCAAATAATAAACCTAACGTTGCTGATAAGATTGTCAAAAACTTATGTCAATTTCTTTGTGTTGACACTTTAGAGGTTCCAGAGTTCGAAGCTAATTTAATTTACAAAAATTCAATACTATCATTGCGCAAAGAAGAATCTAATACAGAAATCTCGGTATTAGAGGACGCCCGCATAAAAAGAAGAGGTGCCAAATTATCACTTGAAACAATTTTAAGGAAATTTGATAGTGCTGTTTTCGATAGAATACCACAGTTAGAGAAAGTTATATTTGATCCATTGTTCAATCTTGCTCACAAACCAATTTTGGAAATTGAAAACAATGAAGTGGGCCAATCAATAGTTGATTCATTCGGAATTCTTAAAGCTTTGATTCCAACTATCAATGATGAGCTAAACAACAAAGTTTTATCGGTTTTACCGCATGTATCGAACGCCTTGAAGTCTGATTATTCAGTCTTCAGATACTCGGCTGCGAAAGTTTTAGCCGTTTTAGCTAAGAAGCTACCGTCTGAAACGATCCCCTTTATCATCAAACACGTTTTGCCTTCGTTAAACAATGCGGGAGACGTGAAAGATCGTCAAGGTAGTATTGAGGCCGTTTACCATATTTCAAGTACAATGGATTCAGATATTTTGCCATATGTTATTTTCTTGATTGTTCCTGTTCTGGGTCGTATGAGTGATGCAGATCAAGATGTACGAGTATTGGCTACTACCACTTTCGCTTCAATTATCAAACTGGTTCCACTAGAAGCTGGTATTCCAGATCCTGTCGATATTTCCCAAGAATTATTAGAAGGAAGAGAAAAGGAGCGTGAATTTATTCAACAGATGATGAATCCATCAAAATCTAAGCCGTTTTCATTGCCAGTTGCTATCAAGGCTACTTTAAGAAAGTATCAACAAGATGGTATCAATTGGCTAGCCTTTTTAAATAAGTATCATTTACATGGTATTTTATGTGACGATATGGGTTTAGGTAAAACATTACAAACGATTTGTATCATAGCAAGTGATCACCATTTGAGAGCTGAAGATTACAAATTGTCAAAATCCATTGAAACACGTCCGTTGCCATCGTTGATTGTCTGTCCTCCCTCACTTACTGGTCATTGGGAACAAGAATTTAACCAATACTCTCCATTTCTTAAAGTCTTGGTTTACGCTGGGGGTCCAACGGTTAGGTCCGCTTTAAGAACTAAATTTACAAATGATGTTGATATCATAGTGACTTCATACGATGTTATCCGTAACGATATCGAATTCTTGTCAGACAAGGACTACAATTATTGTGTTTTAGATGAGGGTCACATCATCAAGAATGCAAGCTCGAAGTTGACAAAATCAGTTAAAAGAGTGAGAGCTAATCATCGATTAATTCTATCAGGTACTCCTATTCAGAATAACGTACTAGAATTATGGTCATTGTTTGATTTCTTAATGCCAGGATTCTTGGGTTCAGAAAAGACTTTCCAGGAGAGATTTGCCAAACCAATTGCTGCCTCGAGAAACTCTAAAACGTCATCGAAAGAGCAAGAAGCTGGTGCGCTAGCATTAGAAGCTTTGCATAAACAGGTACTTCCATTCATGCTACGTCGTTTAAAAGAAGAAGTTCTATCAGATTTACCACCAAAAATTATTCAAGATTACTACTGCGAGCTGGGTGATTTGCAAAAACAATTATACAATGACTTTGCCAAAAAGCAAAAGGATGTTGTTCAAAAAGATCTTAATACGAGTGAAATGTCTGAGACGAAAACCCATATATTCCAAGCTCTGCAATATATGAGAAAACTATGTAATCATCCAGCATTAGTATTGAATGAAAATCATCCACAATATAGAGATGTTGAAAAATACTTGCGTCAAACTGGTTTAGGATTGCATGATATTAGACACGCACCAAAATTACTGGCATTGAAGAACCTATTATTGGAATGTGGTATTGGTGTTGCCGATATTGAAAAATCCAAAAATGAAACTTCAGGTGTTATTTCGCAACATCGTGCTTTAATTTTTTGTCAGTTGAAAGATATGCTAGATATGGTGGAAGATGATTTATTGAGAAAGCACTTACCATCAGTCAGTTTTATGAGATTGGATGGTACCACTGATCCAAGACATCGTCAGAGTATTGTTCGCAAGTTTAACGAAGACCCTTCAATTGATGTTCTATTATTGACCACGAAGGTAGGTGGATTGGGTTTAAATTTAACAGGTGCTGATACTGTCATATTTGTTGAGCATGATTGGAATCCAATGAATGATTTACAAGCAATGGATAGAGCACATCGATTAGGCCAAAAGAAAGTCGTTAATGTTTACAGATTAATCACCAAAGATACATTGGAGGAAAAAATTATGGGATTACAAAAATTTAAAATTAATATTGCATCTACAATTGTTTCTCAGCAAAATGCTGGTTTAGCATCTATGGATACTAATCAACTATTAGACTTATTTGATGCGGAACAACAAGGTCAACAAGAATCGAATAACGAGGAACTAAGAGACGATGAAAGCAATCATGTCAAAACTCAAGAAGTCATAAATGAATCTGGATTATCAGGTAAAGCAGGTGCTATTATTGGCGACTTGGGTGAATTGTGGGATCAATCACAGTATGAGGAAGAGTATAACTTGGACACCTTTATCAAGAGTTTGAAATGATGATGTTATTAGCTGCCGACTAAAATACAACAAAAATGATAACAACAATTATAACGATAAATATGATAATAATAATAATTTTATTATTGTTATCAATAAAAATAAAAACAATAATAATGATGATGATGATTTATGACTCAATAAAGAACAAGTACACTAAATTTGCATTTCATTTATTTTTTAGTAGTTCAAATATATATTATAGCTTTGCATGCATAGTTCAGAGTTATGTGTCTTACCTTATGTAAGTTATAGACTGGTTATACTGTAGTTATTGTGCGGGAAAACTACTACGCCTTCCCATATATCACATAATGGTTTAGAATCATTTTAGTTTTGAGTATAAAAGTACAACCAATCTTATGAAGTTGGGCAGGACAGGAAAGAGACTAATAGAACCGGGCTTCGTAACCCTCCCCTGGTCAAATATAAAATAGAAATATAATAATATTAAAATTAGCGTCTTCATGATCTGTAGCAGTTGACTCAAATATCAAGTTGATGAACTTTAGCTTTCTGGATATGTCTACACTGGAAGAACAGGCTGCAGATAGAAAAAATCGATTGGTTGAACTGCGAAAACAGAGAAAGCAACCATCAGAGAATTCTGAGAGAATAAGCGATGAATTGCAAACAGAAAAATCAAATGAACTAAGATCAAGTACTGAAAAGAACATAGACATAAAGAGCCGGAATTTCAATTTTGATAATTGGAGTGAAAGAAAAGCAGCAGATTCTGAATCGGTACCACAATTCATCAACGACAACAACGAGACTGTTGAAGCTCTTTCACTAAAACTGCAACAGGACATTCTTGCGCAGTTTGAAGAGCGGGCAAAGATTGAGAAAATTAACATAAAGGATATAATTAAACCAAAGAAGATTACTTGGGACTTGGAAAGAGATCTTAAAGATGATTCTGATTTGCTGCAAGAGAAAACAGATAATATTTTGAGGAATGTCGTTAAAGAAAGAATACGAAATCTTGCAAATGCGCATATCAAAGAGGAGGATAATTGAATATTTAAACGAATACAGTATTTGTATAGGAATAAATCATAATAACCTTATTCAACTCGTTAGAACTTTTTTTTCTATTTTAATTTGGTTCGTTCCCCATTTTCTAGTCCATATGTCTATATCTTTTAATGTATACATGTTGAACCCTTAAGATTGTTCCTGACCTAAAGCTTCATAGAAATACAAAATTGCAAAAACAAAGAATGCAAAGGCACCACCTAAGGTGACAGTTCTCATTGAAATTTTTGATGCCAATATTTTACCACCTATAACAGCAGCAGCAGTACATAAACCATGGCCTACAACAGCACCAAAAATGACGGCCCAGTAGCTTGATCCTGCAGCCATTGCAATAGTAGCAATCTGTGAACGATCACCCCATTCACCTAAGAAAATCATCACAAAAACTTGGATCCATAGAGGGGAAAACGTATTTGACACCACTGTTTGTAATAATTTCAAAAATTGATTGATATACTGATTTGATATTACTTTGCTTTCTTTAGAGCGCGAAGTTACTCCACCACCTTCAACAGAACTTAAGTTTGAGTTAAGGTCTGAGACTTGGATTTCTTCCTCAACTTCTGCTAATTCTTCTTCGACACCCAATCCTTTTGGCATGGCCAAACCTTCTTTAGCCAACTTGAAACCAAAGACAACAAATAAACCAGCAGCCAAAAACTGTGTAAGTCTTTGTGAAATCAAAGTTGGCAAAGCATGACCAACGATACCTGATAAGACAGTCATTATGGCCAACGAAGCAAATGAGGCAGAGAAAACAATTATTCTTGAGTGTCTCATTGCCATTAAAGCTGAAATCAAAAAAGTTTTATCACCAATTTCTGAAACAACAATCATGGAAATGGCCATTAAAAACGGGTGATTGGAAGAGTCAGAATCATTGTTCTCATCAGACGTAATAACCTTTTCAGTCTTCTTGTTAGTTAATTTGGTGGACAAATCTTTACCATAAACGCTTGATTTCTCGGAGTCCAAGACACTTTTACTAGGATTTGGTGTACTAGTTGATAATGGTGCTATCAATGATAATGACTTTAATTTGGAATCCTCAACTGGAACAGTGTTTGAATCCAACACATCGATCTCTGCAGGTCTATCCCTTTTAACGATAGATGATATCTGGGCTTTGTGAGCTTTATTGATTCCGGAGAACAAATCTGTAGAATCACCTTGTGAATCACCCAAAGCACTTATAGTGCATAATCCAAACACAAGTGCTGGTTTGATAAATTTCATTATACCGGTATCAAATTGTAATATTGGTTGTTAGTTAAATCAATCTCATACCGATAACAATATATACTAATTTATGTAGCTGAAAATATTTCTCGTAAAGAGCGCGTTTTTTATGGATGAAAAATTGAAATGGAAAAACCAGCTGCCATCGTCGGGCGAGCTAGTGCACAGACCTTTTTTTTGATGCTGTAAGCTGTACTACTGAAATTTTGTTTTGCACAAAACCTTTTCGCGGGTATGTTTACCACGCTTGTGAAACTTGTTATACTTTGTTAGATTAATTATGGTATCATTTACGTATAATTTACTCGATAATGTATATTAACTATACTGGTAGACGGTCAGGTTGTAAAAACGTCGACCATCTGTTTATGTGGATTTTTGTTGAGTAATTTTTTTTTTTTATACTGTAAACATATATTATATTTTTCTAAGCTATATAAATTCCTCTGCTACTCTCTTTTGTAATCACGTGAGCTTATGTCATCAAATGGAAGTGAGAATAAACTAGTCTTGTCACAAGAAGTGTAATTCGGTTGTATAGTGTAGTGGTTATCACCTTCGGTTTTGATCCGGATAACCCCGGTTCGAATCCGGGTACGACCTATGTTTTTTTTTGTGTGATACTCTGGGCGGTACAGTTAATATATGAAAGATAGAATAATTTTTTTGGGCGAAAAGCTTCATCTAGTTGGCGCGGGTGCGACCACTTCTCATTACAAAAATATATCTATACAATAATATTATCAACGATTCAATTTGATGAGTGGAAGTCACCCTAATATATTTGATTTGATTGAATTTTAACTGATAAAAGGATAACTATCGAATCAAAATAATATACTGAGTATTTCTTTTGTTAGACTTGTTTTTTCCCAATTTGCACTATAATTCAAGGTTATTTTCATAACAAGAACAAAGTAATTCATAGTTTTTAAACGGTAAGATGTCTCAAAATCAACAATCAAAGCCAGAGTCCGATATAGGAAATGTAAACAATAGCATAAGGCCAACAGTTCCTAGTGGAAAAGCATCACCTTCCCCATTGACAGGGTCTCAAGCATTGCCAGGATCTCAAGCTCCACTATCACAACAGTCACAGCAGCAGACATCACAACAACAGTCACCACCACAACCACCACCATCACAACAGCAGCAACAGCAACAGCAACAACAGCAACAGCAACAGCAACAACAGCAACAGCAACAACAGCAACAACAGCAACAACAGCAACAACAGCAACAACAGCAACAACAGCAACAACAACAGCAACAGCAACAACAGCAACAACAGCAACAGCAACAACAGCAGAGAAGACAGACCGGTGGTAATTTTTCACCAGCTGATCTTAATAGAATTGTTTTAGAATATCTTAACAAGAAAGGTTACCACAAAACTGAGGCGTCTTTAAGACTTGAAAGCTCACACATCCCTCAACCACCATTGCCTACTTATAACTCAACATCGATCAAAACTCCAATTACTGACAAAAAAACAATTACCAATGTTGATGAGATAAAAGCAATTGATTATAATCGTGGTTATTCAATTTTAAAAGCATGGGTTGAAAGCTCTCTAGATATATATAGATCTGAATTATTCAGATTTCTATACCCGATCTTTGTTCATTGCTTCTTAGATTTAGTTAAAAAGGATATAACAGAAGCTAAAAAATTTTTCGACAAATATTCAGTTGACCATGAGATTTTGCATGGTACAGAAATTAAAAAGATAGCTGGTATTGGCTCACTAGAACATATTGAAGAAAATGAAATCGCAAAATTGTTTAGAAATCACAGCTATACTGTACACATTTCACAAACGGCTTTTACATTATTGTTGTATTTTTTACATGAAAATGAAGCACTTGGTGGCTCTATTCTGATCGGTTTAATTAATAGATATATAGAGCCAAAAATCACCACTCAGAAATCGTTTCACGATGATCAAAACATAGAAGAAGAAGGTGCATTAGAGGATGGGATCAAAGGGTTAGGAAAAGGAGATGATATTGAAAACTTCAATAAAATACCAGTCAAATTAGGTAAATTACCATTAGATTCTGAATTCTCACAGGAGGTTGAATTGGAGCTGAAACGGAAGGATGAAAAAGAAGGTACAACATCGTTAGTCGAAGAGTTTAAGAAGATCAATCAAGAGTCAGCTGACTCTCCCCAAAGAGATATCTTGCCATTCCCTGAAAAGACGGTGTTGGATTTAAAAAGAGAAATTTTAACAGTGAAAGAATCAAGAGATAAAATTAAATTAGATTCAGCCCAAGCTTCAGCCCCAAGTATTTGTATGTACACTTTTCACAATACTAATAATGATCTGACAACGATTCAGTTTAATAAGGATTCAACGTTAGTAGCTGGTGGTTTTGAAGATAGTTATATAAAATTATGGTCTTTAGATGGCTCACCACTAAAATCAATTATTAAATCCGATCAGCACGGTGAAAATAATTCAAGAAAGTTAGTGGGTCATTCTGGAACTGTTTATGGACTAGATTTTTCACCTGATAACCGCTATCTGATTTCAAGCTCTGAGGACAAGACGGTCAAACTATGGTCACTAGATACCTATACACCATTGGTCAATTACAAGGGTCATAATCATCCAGTTTGGGATGTAAAATTTTCACCATTTGGCCATTATTTTTTAAGTGGTTCTCATGATCAGACAGCAAGACTGTGGAGCTGTGATCATATATATCCTTTGAGAATATTCGCCGGCCATTTGAATGATGTTGATACTGTGGAATTTCATCCTAACTCAACTTATGTTTTCACTGGTTCTGCAGATAAAACTGCTAGAATGTGGGATATTTCCAAAGGGAACTCTGTCAGAATTTTCAATGGGCACACAGGTGCGATTAATGCTTTGGCCGTTTCTCCAGATGGTAGATGGTTAGCTACAGCTGGTGAGGATTCTATTATAAACATTTGGGATATTGGATCAGGAAGAAGACTTAAATCAATGAGAGGACATGGTAGAAATTCTATTTATTCCTTAAGCTTCTCCCAGGAAGGTTCAATATTAATATCTGGTGGTGCTGATAATTCAGTTAGAGTATGGGATATCAAAAGAGGTACCAATGAACAGGGTTCAATCCCTGAACCTTATCCACAAAACCCAGATGAAACATCAACTCTGTCAAGTGGAACTGGTGCAAACAGTAAAGAAAGAGCAGAAGAAGCGAGACGTCGTAAGGAAATAATACCAACATCGGATCATTTAGCTAGTTTTTTTACTAAAAAGACGCCTGTTTACAAAGTTCATTTCACCCGAGGTAATCTATGCCTGGCAGCCGGTGCATTTTCTGGTTGAGAGAAGAAAGGTGAAGAAGAATTATAAGCTACTATACTATTAATCACATGTATTGATATAAGTAAACAAAATTTATTAGTCCTGAATTTAAATGTAAATTGTCCTTGGATGAGATACATCCTTTTTAAAAAGTGGGAAAGAGGTATCATTAATCGAGCTCACCAATCAGCAACAATGCGACTATGGTAGCAGATTTTCTAATGCTATTTGCTTAATTTTTATTTTGCCGATATAATAATACATGTATAAATCAACTCTCGAAGTAAATTATTTTACTTCAACCCGGAATATTTCCTTAAAATAAAGTATTGGTTGAAGAGATATCCTAAATAAATTTAGTTAACTATAGGTTTGGCTGGATCCCAGGGACCCTGCAACTCGTCTTTGTATTTTTGTAACGTTAAAAAATATATCGGACTCAAGATAACTATGGAAAAATGCACAGTCAGCCAAATAGCTAAAAACAGTATACCACCCATTTTATATATACTTATGGTAGTAATTAATAACAAAGACCAAAGTAATATCCAATGAACATTGATAAAATTTAGTCTTAACCAAAAATCAAAAAATGGAAATAATCCATGAATTTCAAAAGCAAACAGAATGAAACAGAACACCTGTGTTGTGGTGGTTAATCTTGAAGCAAGTACGATGACATTTGCAATCAATATGTTTGTGGCAAATATAGGATTAAAATTATTCAACAACTGGGATTTGCTAATATCGAATTGATAATTTGTTAAAATTAGATTGATTAGGCACAGCCATATACTTAGAGTCCAAATCGAATCTGAAGATGTAGATTCACTTAGAGATTTTAACACGGGAGAAAGCGTCAAAATCGATAACATTATGAAGGTTGATGATTTGAAATTACTTGGTCTTTGACCTTGTATGTCTTCATACCTTGTATAAAGGCCATAAAGTAATACGGACATGAAGCTAGCTATGGATGCAGGAATTGTTTCATCCCAGTTGTATTTATAGATTCCAAAAAAAATAATATGAACTATAGTGATGATTGACAAATGAAGGGATATTAGTGAAAAATCTTTTATAAGTTTCCAATATGAATATTTCTCGACTGTAGAGTTTCTCTTTAGTTGGGAAAGAAACGATTGATCAGTGTAGTTATCAGGGTATGGTTGTTGGATATATAACAACTTTCTCCACGGCGCTGCCCTTGCTCTCCTATTCATTGTAATGAGTGCGTATTGATCTTAGTGTCTATATAGACTTTTGTTGATCCCTAGTTCATTCAGAAGTGCTAGGGTTTCGAATATTGAAGTTCGAATCATTTTTAAATTTCTTGTGTCAAAATATTAAAAAAATACCGAACTTCAATATACAGCTAGCTACTAGGAAAATTCAACCTCGTCTACATCATTTGTTCTAATTAGGAATAATGCCGGTCAGTAAGGATCAAAAATTGTATAGAAGAGGAGATATAGGAAGAATGAACAGTGTTGTGGTCCATGATAAATCCTCTGAATCTCAATTAGAAACAGACTCACCTAAAATTATAATAAGTGGTCATGAGCATAGTTCAATACCAGCAGAGGCGATGAATACCGCGTATGGCTATCGACCAAGTATTACCAATTCAAGCAAAGGCACAAGTGCCTCTGGCTATAATACATCCTTTAGTGATGATAATATAAGTACTATATCGAATTCTACAAGAAGGGGAAATGTCGATACATTCACATCCAGATTGAACACAAGTTCTGTACTCGATAGACTGAACGATAAAGTTCCTTCCAGTAAACCCACTGTGGATTATCAGGATAAATTGTGGACACAGATAGACATCTTGGATGATGTGAAGAGAATGAGTGAGCAAGCAAGAAGAGAATATGAAGAAGAATTGGAGAATGAAGAAATTGACGATGTACATCGAAACCATTTGAAGGCGTTAAAACAGTTGAAGCAGTCACAGTTACGATTACTGGATACCATGAAATCAAGCAAAGCTGTGGTAGATAGTAATATGGATCATCATGAAATTTGGGAATGTGCAGATATAGAGTCATTGAGAGAGAAATTGTTCAATAGAGATTATTTCCAAGAGGTTGCTGATAGTCTCAAAGCTGTCGACATTGCATTAGATGATGTTGGTACTGGACTAAAATTGCTAGATGAGAGACGGGAATAATTTGCAAAATTAATTAGTTTTTTCAAATGCACAAATGTAATTCTTAGTTACTTATCTAGGTAGGAACTAGAAAATCTCCTCATATGACCTCCTTGATAACCTGAGTTAACTTTTTTTTATATGCCATAACATTAGCAAAAGCTTCGATGCAACTTTTGGAGTTATGACATTCAACTACAAATACAATAATACTCAATATCTTTGTAGGGCTGTAGTATGTTAAAAACATTTACGTTGAACTCACAATATATATTGCAATATATATTCAACACTTCCTTATAAATTACTAGAGAGTGGCACAATTTCGGAGATGAGAAGCCAAACACCGACAAAGATATCAAACAATATTTATATGGATCACTTGATGGTGCGGTGCGATTATCGTTACCTTATACAACATGCTGAGGATCTCAAAAAATGTACACTATTGAATATCTACTCAAACAGACCATAAAGCTTGAATGTTTGGTAATTCGCAATATAAAATATTGGCATGCAGTTTTGCATTATTAAACTGTCATTATTAATTTATAATTCTTTATACTGTCGTTGCAGTAATTAATTAATATTCAATTTTTAAGCTTTAATAATAATTGCCAGCTAAGGCTAAACAGGATATTATTGTAATATATAATTTTTAATCAAATGCTCTTTATTTATAAATATAATTAAACATAATTAGTCGTAAAATAAGTTATACTGTTATACTGCCGTTGCTCACTTACTAAACATTATTAACTGCCAGCTGCATCATAACGTCGGGGGGGATATGGTGGTGTCCGTCTCAGTGTGTTCCGAATGCCACCTTAAGAAAATTCTGTTTTGCTTTGTCTTCATCTCGTGGAGCGCATGAGCCGGAAATCATCAATTTTTACAATTGGCTTATTTAAATGTAACAACCCCCCTAATTAAACACTTCAATTTTTAGAGCCCACATATACCGAAAACACCATCAATTAGTTGTCATTAGACTTTCTCCAACAATTAAAGGAAACAATGGCTAACTCAAACACTTTCTCTGAATTCAGTTTAACCACTGAACTACCAGCTTTCAAAGAATTGCAACATTTATATAACGAACAAGGTAAAGAATTGAAAACCATCGACGAATTTGCTAAAGATCCAAAAAGATTCGATAAATACTCTAAAGAATTCACAAATTTCGATGGGTCTAAAATTCTTTTTGATTTTTCTAAAAATATCTTCAATGATGAAATCTTTGCCAAATTAGTTCAATTGGCAAAAGAAGCAAATGTTGAAGGTTTAAGAGATCATTTGTTTAAAGGTGATCATATTAACTTCACTGAAGACCGTGCTGTCTTCCATATTGCTTTGAGAAATAGAGCTAATAAGCCATTGTATGTCGATGGTGTTAATGTTGCACCAGAGGTTGATTCTGTTTTACAGCACATTAAAGAATTCTCTAACCAAGTCCGTTCTGGGGAATGGAAAGGTTACACCGGTAAAAAGATTACTGATGTTGTTAACATTGGTATTGGTGGTTCAGATTTAGGTCCAGTTATGGTCACAGAAGCCTTAAAACACTATTCTTCTCCAGATTTAAGAGCACATTTTGTTTCAAACATTGATGGAACACATATTGCAGAAACTTTAAAACCATTAAACCCTGAAACTACCTTATTTTTAATTGCTTCTAAAACATTCACCACAGCTGAAACTATTACCAATGCCAATTCCGCCAAAAGTTGGTTTTTAGAAACTGCTAAAGACAAAGCTCATATTGCTAAACATTTCGCAGCTTTATCAACAAATGCTGTTGAAGTTGCTAAATTCGGTATTGACACTAAAAACATGTTTGGTTTCGAAAACTGGGTTGGTGGTAGATATTCAGTTTGGTCTGCTATAGGTACTTCAGTCGCACTATATATTGGTTACGAAAATTTTGAAAACTTTTTAAAAGGTGCTGAAGCTTTTGACAAACATTTCACTGAAAGTGCCCTGGAAGATAATATTGCTGCTATTGGTGGTTTGTTGTCAGTCTGGTATAACAACTTCTTTGACGCTCAAACCCATTTAGTCGCTCCATTTGATCAATACTTGCATAGATTCCCAGCTTATTTACAACAGTTATCAATGGAATCTAATGGTAAATCTGTCACTAGAGGTAATAAATTCACCAACTACTCCACTGGATCAATTCTTTTCGGTGAACCAGCAACTAATGCTCAACATTCATTCTTCCAATTAGTCCACCAAGGTACCAAAGTCATTCCATCTGATTTCATCTTAGCTGCCCAATCACACAATCCAATCGAAAATAACTTGCATCAAAGAATGTTAGCCTCAAACTACTTCGCTCAGGCAGAAGCTTTATTAACTGGTAAAGATGAAGCTCAAGTTCAAAAAGAAGGTGCCACCGGTGGTTTAATCCCACACAAAGTCTTTTCAGGAAACAGACCAACTACTTCCATCTTAGCTCAAAAAATAACCCCAGCTACTTTAGGTGCTTTGATTGCTTATTACGAACACTTAACTTTTGTTGAAGGTGCCATTTGGAACATCAACTCATTTGATCAATGGGGTGTTGAATTAGGTAAAGTCTTAGCTAAAGTTATTGGTAAAGAATTGGATGATTCAACTCCTGTTGAGACACATGATCCATCAACCAATGGTTTGATTAACAAATTCAAACAATGGGCTTGAACTGTATTATAAGATAGTTAGCAGTTAGCAATCCTATCGGTGATCCCGATGGGGAACTTTACTTATATAATTACATTTTTAATAATAATAACAACCTTTTCTTGAAAATATTGATTACATTATGACAAGGTAGACTGATCCAGGAGGATATAATACGCTCTTAGGTAATCGACCATAAATCCAGAAGAAAGGAAATAATAATATTGATAATTAGTCCTCTTTAAATTTTTTTGCATACCCTACTTGGATTTTACTAATTCGCGTCCGAACGCGTCTATTAGCTTTGTTACATCACAATATGCTAACACAAGATCAATATTATATCGATATTAAGGGAAAGAATATTTGTTCAGAACCTAAGGCAAAAGAACATATTGTTAACCCCTATACTACCATGACAGATGTACTAGATTCTAATCTGCTCAAAAATGGGACGCTTTCAAACACAGTAGAACAAGAGGAGGAAACATCACCTATTGATTCACAAACACAGGAAAATTATAGAAAGTGGAAAGCTAACTCGATACAATTATATGACTATTTAAATACCGTGAATTCAATATGGCCATCATGGACAGTTCAATTTTTCCCTGATAGAGAAATTAATCGAAATAAAAGGCCAATATATAGATTGTTAACAGGAACTTATACTTCCGGGCAGATGGATGAATATGTTCAACTTGGAAATTTCACAGTTAAAGATGACATAGAACTCGTTGACTTAAATAAATATGATCACGATTCTCAAGAATTTAATAGCTCCGATCCAATCGTTGGTAAATTTCAAAACATTCAAAAGTTTTTACATCGGGGGGAAATCAATAAGTTAAGATATTTACCTCAAAATCCAAATTTGATAAGTTCTATTAATGATAAAGGCCATGTCCATATCTTCGATAAGACTAAGTTACCATCTTTGCCTGTTGATGATTTCAGATTCGAAATGAGTCTACAATATCACAAAGATGAAGGGTTTGGTTTGAACTGGAATAACAATAAAGAAGGTGTCCTCTTGACTTCTTCGATGGACGGTACGACTGCAACGTGGGATATCACTAAGTTTTCGAAAAGTGCTCCAGTAATTACAACTCCTATTCATGCATATAAAACTGATGAAAAAGGTACTAACGATTGCCAATGGAATCCGTTGCATGATTCAATATTTGCAACAGTTGGTGAAGATAACAATGTTAAAATATTTGATGAAAGAAAGCAAGGCAATGAACTTATAAGATCAAATAACAAATTGCACTCAGGTGGGATAAATGCGCTATCTTTCAATAACCATAATTCATTTGCATTGTCAACAGCTGATTCCGACGGGAAACTTAATATTTGGGATTTAAGAGCAATCGCCAGCCCAATATTTGAGATCACCAGCGCACACCAAGGTTCAATCAGTTCTGTTAAATTCAATCCTAACAAGCCAGAACTTTTAGCAACTGCAGGATCTGACGATAGTATAGTAAATATTTGGAACTTATCAAGAGAGCCTAAAGACCAATTGGTTTTCAAACATGCTGGTCATATGTTAGGTGTAAACGAAGTTGCTTGGAATCCAAACGATTATAGAATGATAAGTTCCGTTTCGAATGATAATACAGTACATATATGGAAACCTTCCAAGCAGTTTATATAGGATCAAGCAAGGAATAACATTCTATTTATAACGTAAGATATCGTAGGGATATCGTAGGCTAGATGTATTGGTGTACACCAAAAATCAACTGGTGTATTACACAGTTGACATAACACGGGTAACCGCTTTTGTACTAAACAGTTTATTTTCGCGGTAGCTTTCCAGCCAAACAGATTCGTTGATTTTTTTTTAAAATCATAACGAAAAAAAACGGAAATCGAAAAAGGTGAAATCTAGGAAGAGGTCTTTACACGCTACTACAGGGAGACCACTATAACTTAGGATTAAGTCAATCATGAGTTTGCGCCAATTGTCAATGAAAGGTATGTTGCAATAATATCTTTGCGTATAAAGCTGTACAATAATTGTTCACAAGTTTCATCCGCACTTCATAGAAGTTGGCTAAAGAGGTGTAAAGTGAAAAGAAGATACTAACCCATCCCATAGCTGTCCGCCCAGCTTCTTTATTAAGATCATCACAGTAAGTAGTTATCGATAATCTGCCAAATTCTGGAGATTATAGAAATTTTAGGGGTTGTAGAAGAGAAAAAGTATTATTCAAGAGAGAGCTAAATAGCAGATGAAACAATTCAAATATTATCCAACTGAGGAGGAAAAGATTGAACGAGAAATGGTAGTACCAAATACTTCAATTAGAACACGATATTTTCCCAACACACTTTCGAGAACCCTAGAGAGCATTTGACAATGTTAATATCAAAAGATTACGATTCTATGAACCATTTACAAAAAATTAATCTCTTTAAACAAACTTTCGCTCGAAATTTTGTCTTTAAAATGCATTATACTAACATTATATGACAGGATTGGTATCCGTGCTTTATCAACACAAACCCCAGAACAAAAGAAAGCAACTTCAATCATTGATGCTTTACCAGGTAACTCACCATTAACCAAAACTGGTATTTTAGCTACTGGTACTGCTGCTTCAATCTACGCCATCTCAAACGAATTATATGTCATAAATGAAGAATCAATCTTATTAGGTACTTTCTTAGCATTCTCAGCTTTTGTTGCTAAAGTCGTTGCTCCATTATACCAAGATTGGGCTGATTCAAGAATCAAATCTGTTTCAGAAGTTTTAAACGCTTCAAGAATTAAACATGTTGAAGCTGTCAAAGATAGAATTGAATCTGTTTCAGAATTAAAAGATGTTGTCCAAACAACCAAAATCTTGTTTGAAGTTTCTAAAGAGACCGTTGAATTAGAAGCTCAAGCCTTCGAATTAAAACAAAAAGTTGACTTAGCTCACGAAGCTAAATCAGTCCTAGACTCATGGGTTAGATATGAAGCCTCAGTTCGTCAATTACAACAAGAACAATTGGCTGCTTCGGTTATTGCCAAAGTTGAAAAAGAATTAGGTAATGCTAAATTCCAAGACAAAATTTTACAAGAAGCTGTTGCTGATGTTGAAAGAATCTTTTCAAAGGCTTAAATTAATCATTAAATATTCGATTTTCCTTATTAGTCTATTAAAATATTTATCTGGATTTAGTTTTTTATTGGGGTACAATTTTAAACAACCATTTTTATCAACAAATTTTCATGAAGCAAGACACATATTCAAAAAAATAAACAACCTTTATTAGATATAAAAAATGGCTAAAATCATCATATGTCTCCAAGCTTTCTCTTTTGCCTCACGATTGACGGTACGAAATTTGCTGTCTTCAATGGCTTAATATTAGCTTCAGCTTCGTACGTAGTTTCGAACTGTCTCAGCTTGTAGAATTTTGGTTGTGGTTCTGAAGGTAGCGGAATATCCAGTGCATCATACTCAGTGTTATGGATTATTGAGTTATATTCCAGATTAGTGAACCCTTTTGGTGGTAAACCAATAGGATTCCACTCTGGGTCATAAAACACACTCTTTCTACCTAGCTTTACCTCGGATATTTCCTGCTCTTGCTGCAAATCTCCATCTTCTGCTTCATTATTTGTATTGAGATTATGCTTCGTTATACTTTCCAAATCCTTTTCCAGATTTTGGAGTAATCTTTGCTCATTATGAATTAATCTTCCATTGTTATTTTCTTTTTTTACTCGTAAATCATTTACTCTAGTCTGTAACCGTTGTGGATCAAGCGTCTTAAGTCTCTCTAGCCTCTCTTTGGCTCTTTGTTCTTTGAATTTCTTTAACTCTTTAGCTTTATTTTTTTTTCCTGTTTATGGTCAGTATATGTTCATTCATATTGAATGTTAGTTCTCTTACTCTCTAGGTGTAATAAATCCGACATCTTGAAATATTTTCTTCGTTATGTTAATCATGGTAATGTCTATTAATGCTTCCTTCTACTTATTATGTCTAATTTTTTTTTTCTTTCTTGAAAAATACAATATTAAAAGACCGACCACCAAAGTTTCACTCAAGACACGAACTGGAGTAACAAACTCAATTGGCGATATCTAAATATTATGCAAGCCTCACAAGATAACAAAAATAATGCCATCGATTTTTCATCGATTCCCGTAGAGGCTTTAGAGTCTCTCAGATTAAGATTAACACAAGTATGTTAATATAAAGTTATGATATTAGAATCAACATTCACTAACAAGGAAAAACAAATTTAGTTAAATCATTCTTTAAATAAACTTCAAAATGAAGTCAAAGGTGCACAGCTGCCTCATTGGTGAGTAGCATAGTTCCGGTTTTCGATGAAAGCTTCATTTTATTAACCTATTATACTATAGGGTTTCACTGCAGACTCAATTTACAATTATTTTAACACAGCTGGCATCATTGTCATCAACTCTCACTTCCTATTCAGAAATCTTGGATCAAACCGTGACGTACCCATTACCGCAATTTCCAACTACAGAACAAGAAGGTCTTCTAACGACACTATTGAGAAAGAAAGCATTGCCTGAAGTGATCGATTGGATCAAAGAATCAAAGGAAAATTCAACAGACATTTTGTTAAAAGATGATGAAGACTCAACCAGATGGGCTGCAGAATTGGTACTTAATAAAAGAAATGAATATAACTTCAATGATGAAAGTGATGGTGATATGATGGTTACTGATCTTAAACCGGAGCCTAAATTGAATGTTGATCAAGTTTTGAAATATATGTACCAAGGGGTGCTACCTGAAAAGAAATAATAATAATAATGATATAATAACAATAAAAATAATACCAGTAAAAGTATTAAATTTTTATGGTATTACTTTAATTAGAAATGAACTTCATTGAAAAGAAACCATTTTCTATAAAATAAGTTTGAAAATCACTTTAAAAGTTTATAGTTTTAATTATGGATCGGGCTTAATATTGATTTAGAGTTGAGGTCTGTTGCAGCTGAATGTATAATCATTGTCTAATTAGCAAATTAAACACCATTTCTTACTAAAATACAATTCTAGCTCACAGTGCTATAATTCTAACTGAATATAGGATAGCCATATTATAAGTAAATTGAGATAAAAAAAAAATAACAATTATCACCATACCATACAAATAATAGGAAATTACTGTTAACTAAAGCCCAAATTTTACATAATGCTATAGCTGGAGATATAGAATTTGGAAACAACCTATTTTGTATTTGATAGGAAAATTGATACTGTATATTCCGTGCTGTAACAATTTGATACTTCGTTTCTTGGGTAATACAATGCATTATGCTATAAATCTACAGCAAATATAGTAGGCCATAATACATACATGATGATATATGATATTGAGAATATTACTATCTAACTTTTTTATCTGTATCTGCAGGCGACGTACTTGTACTTTTATTCAATATATTCGATTGATTGATTCTTCTTCACCACCTTCAATATAGAAATTGAAACAGCGATCGATGACTTTTCCCTTTCCAATCGTGGAAATAACTACTATAACTCAAGTATTAAATATTGACCTGTTTGAGCTTTATTTATTGCTAACTGATACAGATTTATACATATAATATAGTATTAATTGCTTAACTTGTAAAGACCACCGCTAGACGGATATTGGACGTTGACCATATCAAATTATTTGTAATATTGATATTTTAAGAAGGATGTTAACAATAGTTCTATAATTATATCATAATATATTATATTATAATTCTTTCTCTTAATATCTACTATAATTATAATTATAAGTTAATATAATATTAATATTTAATTATATTAGAAATATATATATAAATATAATAATTATTATTATTATATTTAAATATAATTAATGATCTAATTAGTGAATAAATTACATAAGCAATAGTAACGCGGTTGCGCCGCCGGCGCGGCGACGGCGGCCAAAATTTTTAAATCAGTTGTAATTTCAATTTTAAACCAACTGAGAGTTTTAATACCTTGTATTTCTGGTCAAGAAATATTTAATTAATTAATTTGCGCGATATTAATAAATTATTAATAATTATTATATTATTATTATAATTATTAATATATTACATAACCACAAAGCTATTGTAATTGTGTGATCTTTATAATTATTATAATAATAACATTCAGGAGACAGTTTTATGGTATTCTACTTAACTAAATAATTAACTATAAAATACACAAAACTTGTTTTATTAAAACTATATATAATATACAAAGGTATATTTCTTATTTTAAAATTCTTCTTTTATGTGAAACTGGACGAAGGATTTCCTATATAAACGTGAATATAACACATTGTTGGTACTGCTAGATCCATCTCCGGCTTATATTATATAATATTGCAGCAGTTGTCTGGACTACATGAGAGAGATTATACAGCAGCTAAAATATATTATACAGCTAATTTTATACAATAATAACCGGGAAATTTGTATTATATTTAGCTGCAAACTATATGATTTGTGAATATAATATAGACTTTATTTATGATATATTAATAGAGAAAAGATATATATTGATTAATTGATAAATTTATATTATTTATTAATTATGCCGGAAACGCATTGCAAAGCAAGCACCGACCTTTGGTATAGATCCGTGGTCAATAATCTGTGTTCTAAAGTTAGATACTTATAATGACACTAATATAAATTTAGCTGTTGTTTGATATTGATGATAATTATTAATATAACCTGTTATAAAATATTATCACTGGATCATTATTTGTTCATCTCTTAACTAATTAGTTCTAAGTTAATCGATATTTATCTTTTTTTCATTCAAAAATCTCTAACTAATCGTATGATGAATCTATTTGAAATAATTTAATGGTAAAAAAAAATGAAACATTATAACTAAAGCTGGTGGTCAAGTTGGTTAACTAAGGAAATTACATTATCCACGTCTATGTAATTTAATTGTTGGAAAAGTCTTTTCTAAGTAAAATTAGGTGATGAATATTTGCAAAATAATATACCCGATATCAAATCATTCGATGAAATATCTTTAAATTGTTATCAATGATTTACACCATATATATATATATATATATATATATATTAACAATTTATGTACAATATCTTTAAAAATTATTATGAACAAGAAAATGGGAGAGGAAGAGAGGAAATAGAAAATTGCCACATAATTCTTTACATTGAGTTTCACTTATCTATCTTCAAAGGACGTCAAAAGAGATTGAAGATTTAATGTTTGTTGCTAGAATCAGGACAATAATTTGATAACTAACTCCCAAGTACCAAACATTATAATACTATTTGGGACGGTTCTTAGTAAATGAGGGGTCAATCCACCATACATAGAAACCAAGCCTTCTTCCTTCATAACCAACTTAAAACATTGTATGACCCCAGTATATCTGGGCTTACCACCTTCAGTAGGAGCTTGTCTCAATCTCGTCCTTATAACTTCATGAGGGTAGGTAACTAAAGATGCAATAAATTTAGCAAAACCAGCTGAACCAGATCTTGCACACCATTCTAAAACAGAATCAAGTGATGTGCGCTCATGGCCTGATCTAGCAAGTTCTTCAGATTTAACTTTGATCAAAGTCTTCATTTGTTCATATAGAACCCATTGTAATGTAGATTCAGCTGAACCTAAATAGCTTGCAGCCAAACCTTTATATAAAGCCAAAATACCTTCTTTCTTAACGACTGTTTTGATACAATCCCAAGAATTTTTGTATTGTTTTGAAGCAGATTTGTCCAATTGCAAACGAGTCTTTACTAACCAAATTGGATTAGTTGCTGTTGATGTAACAATACCTGCATTTATAGCAGCTAATAAATGAATCCAAGAGTCTTCGTCGTTTCCATGGTTGAAATTTTTAGAAATGAATTCTTTACCCATACCGTATGTAAAAAAATTAATCGATCTCGCTGGAATAACACCCACCAAGTTTGGACCAAGGCCCTTGAACAGCGCAGTGAAACCTTCATTTTTATAGACAGATCCGATAATATTGAAGGTTTCTTTGAAATGTTGCATACCTTGCAACAAGAAATTATTTGATTTCATTGCCTTTCTGTAAGCCAAGCTATAAACATCACTTTGTAATCTGGTTTTAACAACATCAAAAGGTGATGTACAAACTGCACCAGCCATACCTCCTACTCCACCAGCGACAAAATGTACCCATGGTTTCACTTGTACGGGATGATTCTCAAATCGCTGTGCAGATAACTTGGAAGTGGAAGACTTTTCATCCGATGATAAATACACTGATGATTCTTGGATTTCATTCTCTATATTTTCCAGCTTACCCATGTTTTATTTCCGTTTATCTATTTTACTCCTTCTTTATGTTTCAATTGATGTGAAAAATGATTGAAAAGTTCCTTCCGTACTCCTTCTATACTTTATAATATTGAAAGAGGGGAAAAAAAAATGATCTGATTCTATTTACAGCGAGATATATTTTAAAAACTTATTGGGAATTTCCCTTGATATGTACAAGAATAATTGATTGATGTTTAACTGAAACCAACTTCAAACATCGTAATGGCATCTTCAATTGAGAAAAATTTTGGCTCAAAAGTTCTTCCTAAACACTTTAATTTTTTTTTCGCGAAAAATGGTATGCGCTGGTGTGAAAGATAAACGCGAAAATGCTCTATAACTTACTGTGCCATGCAAATATATCTTGATGATTAGATTTGTTTTGACACCTTTTTAAACATTGAGGTTGTTTGCTTCATGAAATGCGCGTAAAATACAGAATCATGAGACTGCATAGCGCAAACTGGCTAAAACCCAGTTGAATTTGTAAACAGTATTCATTAAGAGAAAGTATCGAGATTCTATATAGACAAAAGTAGTGTTTCCTTGAAAAGCAGTTCTTTTTGCAATTGAGTCAATAATGTACCCAGGTCTGAGGGGTACATGATTTGCAAATTTGATTTCTTCTCTCTTTTCAAGTTACTTTAGCCCTACTAACAAATACTTCTCTCAAATCAAAATTCGCAAAAAGTCCCAATTTATTAGGAGTACCCTTTCAATTGTCTTCAGTAATACGTTTGAATTCCGAAGTTTATGTGAGTGGTCACTGGTGAAGCTCTCAAACAGAGTCTTCTATCATCATCTCCATTTTTAATTTTTAAAAAGAATACGATACTGTGAACAATGGTTGTTGACAAATTATGCTTGTGCATACCTCAAAAATATATATGCTTACCTCGTTTTACAAAAAGCAGAGATCCTTAACCTCTTTGGCATTTACTGTTAGATACCAGGCAATGAAATTTCTTTATCTGGGATACAAACTGACCCCAAGTTGGTTTTACCAGTTTGCGTTTACTTGTATTCAATGTCAATGGTAATCTATCGTGATAAAAATCTTTTGTCAACCCGAGTCGAAAATTGTGAAGGTTGTGGTATTTACCCTTAGAAAGGATCATGGAAAGATGGCTAATAAAATGATAAAAAGAAATCAAATGGAAAAAACTTGCAAAGAAGTTCAACTTTTAGGCTGCAGCTTCATTGCAAATATGACTCATTATGTAAACTTGAACTCTAAAACATCTAACCTATAAAGGGATATAATATTCCGATTTCCAATAATTTAATAGCTTTTATATTATAAATAGTACACACTATGCAAAAGAAAAAAAAGATTGAGGGCTGGAGTTATCGATATCAAAGTCGATGCACTTCTGCATGTTAAATGAACTCCACTATATTTGCTGGTCTGAGAACCACACATCATTTTTTTCAACTGCCAAAAAAAAAACTGGCAATGTTAATTAACTTTTCTAATTAACGAACTGTAAAATTTGTTGAGTCAAATTATATAATTCAACTTTTGGGTCATCATATTGGTCTTCTAAGCTGTTTTGATTTTGGGATTGAGTAGCCTGGAAATTATCGTTAGCCAATCTCTTTATGTTTTCTAAAATTTCTTCATTACTCTTAATTAGTTTAATTATTTGTTGGTTATTACTTTCCAGTAACTGCAATATTGTCCAAAGAGCGATATGTTCTAAGGTTGGATTCTCACTGTGCAAAAATCGTTGTAAGAAACCAACAATACCTTGGTTTGGCTGTTCCCAGTTTGAAATAATTTGTTTATAATCGCTCAGTCTTGAACATAAATTTGCTAAAGCAGCAGCAGCATTACCACAGACTTCACCATTATTGGAGAATGTTAAAGGGATTAAAACATCTATCAAGCCCAAATCTAATAGCTTAATTTTCAAATCATCCGCAAGCGCTAGAATCGCAAAGCAGGCTGAGATCTCGCTTTGAACCGAAATTGGAGTGCTTAAAACTAACTCCTTACATTTTAAAACAGCATCTGCCTCTAATAATTCCAGTCTATTTCTTTCTGAACTAGCTGCTAAATTTCTTAAAGTTGAAACTGAATGACACTGAATTTCCTCTGAGTCGTTATAATCTAATAGTGCGACTAAGGGTTTCAAGAAACCAGCATCTATTATAAGACCCTCATTTAGTGGATGGATCGAAATGTTTCTGATACAGGCAACAGCAGCCAACACTAATGGCTGGTGTGATGATTGAAGCAACTTAACTAAATGTGGCAAACCACCAGCTCTGACGATCTCTAGTTGATAACCAGCATCACTAGCTAAATTTCTCAAAGCTAATGTTGCTTGACACTGCACTCTTGGGGATGTTGAATCCATTAATTGAACCAATTGTGCTACTAGTCTAGGTTCAGTTTGCGATAGTTTCTTTCTATTTGACTCATCAACAGCAACATTTGAAAGAGCTGTTGTGCAATAGTATTGAACATCTGGATCTTGTGATGATAATAGCGAGACCAGAACAGGAACAGCGCCTGCATTTACTAATTCCTGTCTATTCTCGTATGAGTGCGTCATATTTAGCAAAGCACCTGTTGCGTTTCTTTGAACTCTCAAGTCTTTAGACCTAGCCAATTTAGTCAATGGAACTAGTGCCCCCGATCGAGCAATTTTAGCTTTATTATCGTCTTGTGTAGCTAAATTAGTTATACAACCAACAGCATTACATTGCACTTCAATATTTGAGCTTAGCATTTGACGAATTAATGGTTCCAAACCACCCATATCAACGATTAAAATCTTATTATCGTTTTCAACAGCCAAATTGCCCAATGCAGCACAGGCAGCCCTTTGAACTTCCGCATCTGAACTTTGCAGTAATATCAATATTGGTTCTAGAACTTCTCTTTCAACCTTTTTAACGTCTTTTTCCGTCACCTCAGCAAATGCCAAAGCTGCACTTCTTTGAAGGTCTATATTGTCTGAATAAACCAGAGTGCTTAAAGCTTTCAATGGGCCATGCGTAAAAAAATCGACATCTGCCCTATTTTCGAGGTATTGTAATAACGCAGAGATGGCTTCACGTTCATTTTCAGCTAACAATGGCTGATTTTCACCTGTACCATTACGCCCCGAAAGACAACTGCAACAGATACCCATATTCACTATCTTTTGAATTGTCTTGGTTTCTTACCTTATACGCTAAATACAGAATTAGTTTTTTTATTAGTGGGAACAACTAGATAATCGATGATAAGTATATATTCCAGTAAATAAATATTGATGGAAAAAAAGGTTTTGATGAGTGAGTTATTCCTGGTTTTAAAATCCCTTTATTTGTTCTCTCTCTGGCGTTTATAAGATACAAATTGATTAGTTATTTCGAATGCGAATGAATGGTAAAAAGTATATTATCAAGATATGGTAATAATGGCTGGAGATATATATAGCTTCGAAAAGGTTTCTTCTCCAAAATCTATAGGTTTTTGTTCTGTGTATGTGGACAGACACTGTTATCGAGTCAATTTAAAGCGGTCAGTTTTTTAATTTTATAACTATTTTTGCTCGAAGACACGGGCGAACTGTATATAATGTTAAAAAAAGAGAGCATTTTCGCGAACAATTGGCTACCTAATCAGGGAGCAGTAGTCCCAACATCTCAAGTTCGAGATTAAATCTGCGCTTGGTAACATGATTAAACCTGGGAAGACGTATTAATTTCAAAAGAATTATACAGTTCATTATTTCTCTTAAGAAAGTTTCATATTCATGGACATTCGTGTTATAGGTATTAGCTTTCAGTGATTTCTAATGGGACTACAGCATCACCAGCAAACCAACTACGATCAAACTTTCGAAGGTTTCCTTTCTTGAATAATTTTGAAGGTAATCCAATGTCAACTAAGTAATGTGCCCAATCACCTCTAGAAACTATAGAGTTGGAGTATGCTTGCAAAATACCATTGAGTGGCAAGCCTAAACTTAAGACAAATTTAGAATCTATTGGTGCAATCTCACTTATCAAACCTGACCCAGCATCGATACCAGATGGTATATCTAGCGACAGAGTTTTAACACCTTGTTGATTAGTCCACTGTATAATAGATTTAGCAGCCTGTAATTCATCACCCCATAAATCAATAATACTTGTATCATAACCTTGCAAAGCATCGATGATCAACTCGATTGGAGTTTCAATTGATTTAATAACTTTTTTCAAGTCTCTTAAGTTTGAAACACATTTACCCCCAGCTAGTTTGAAAAGGTTTAGTTGCTCAGCAACTTGCTCTTCGAAATCATCTGTTGATGTATGATCAATTAGTGTGAAAGCCACTACTCTTATACCACTATTTGTCAATTGCCTACCAGCTGCTAAAGCTCTACTACCAGCTCGGTTATTACCAGCAAGTAATAATATCAAAGGAGGTAAATTGTGATTTGATTCATCAATTCTTGTACTACCACCCAAAATCTTGATAATAATATTAATCATACTTCTACTAGCATTCTCGGCAATAAGTCGTGGTGAGATTTTGAAATTCTCTGAACTCAATCGTTCAATTTCCAAAAGCTGAATCGGAGAAGCCAATGGCAATTGTTCCTTTCTGATTGATGTTAGTAGGAAACCTTTTATGTCCAATGAGGGTGATCTTATCTTCAAAGAGCTGAATTGCTTTTCAATGGTTCTAGTGTTGTTATCTTTATCCCAGCCATCTCTTTGATTAGGCAAAACATTTTCATCATTATCATATTTAGTTTTGAGCGGTGATTTTAATTTGTTACTGGAAACCAATCTTTGAGATAAATCAATTCTATCATTTTGAGCGAACTCTTCTAATGCACTAGATTTATCAAAAGCAGCAGTACTTCCTTCGAAATCAAAGTCTCCACCATGCTTAATATGTGAAACATCACCTGCACTCCATACAATGTTTTTATCATGATAGAAATTATCACCGTTGTTCTCTCTCCTTTTCAAGATTTTGACCTTTGGAGTTTTATCCTGAGGTCTACTGGAATGATCATTAGTTGGACCAGGACTTCCAAAATTAGAGGAATTGGAGTAATTGTTATTGCTCACATTCCTATTCTTCCTTTCTTTACGTTTATTTTTCGAATTGAGTAAATCGTTTGGTAGTTCAGTAACCTTGATATCAGTAATTTCTGAACCAGCGGCTTCATAGAATCTGGATCTTGAACCATCATCGAAATGTACTTTTTCTAATGTCAACACTTTGTCCGCCACTTTTGCAACCTTACCTCTCACAGTGTCACCTGAATTTAAGGTGATTGCTACACCATATCCAACTACTGGAAGAGCCATGACACGAATTGTTAGATTTTATTATTCTTTGTTGTTTCCAATAATTTATGCCTAATATCGTGTTCTTTTTTTACACTGTTGCACAGTTTTTTTTCAGCTTCGAAAAATAAATTTAAAAAAACATAAGTCGGTAGGCCAGAACCTCTCAAACAAAGAACAAGGCTATTAAAGAAACAAGAAAACTTATACATAATACTCTCATGTCACCATATAGAGAACCTGGTGAAATAAAGTTAGAAGATACCAAGTTGCCATCTGAATTTAATGGCTACGCGGCTGTTAGTGCTAAAGAAGACCAAATCACTTTGAATCCTATATTCCTAAATGAGAACCCTGAATGGAAAGATGCCAGAGAAAAGGTTACGTCCAGTCCAAATGATATTGCCTGTTGGGACTCACTGATCACCATAACTGAATCTCTATTGAATAAATACCCTACTATATCAGAAGTGGTGAAATCAGTAATACAGAAAACCTTTGATGAGCTGTTAACTAGATTCCCATTATTCTTTGGCTATTGGAAGAAATATATTTCTATTCAGTATCAATTAAACGGGATTGAAGAATCAATAAATACATTATCAAAGTCATTAGATGCTTTTCCTCACTCTTTGGACTTGTGGCTAGACTACATGACAATTTTGATTTCAAATTACAACTATGACAAGGAGAAAATACGATCCAACTTTGAAATTGGTTTAAAGTTTATTGGCAATCAATTTCTCTCACATACTTTTTGGGATAAATATTTAGAGTTCGAAAAAAATGAGAAAAGTTCTGAAAACTTGATGAAGATTTTACTCAAAGTTATCAAGATTCCATTGCATCAATATTCAAGATATTATCAAGAGTTTTTAGAATTGAGGCCTAGTGTCACGAACGAATTTCTTGCAGAATACGAAAATGAACTTATTATTCCAGAAACTCTAGCTGCTGATTCCATATCTACTCATATCCATGAATATTTTAACAATATTTTCTTAGAAACTCAAAGGTATGTTGCTGAGATTTGGGAGTTTGAATCACAAATTAAACAATCATACTTCAACCTGGCACCTGTTGCGCAGGAAGATGTCGAAAATTGGGATAAGTATCTTGATTACCATATAAATAAATATAGTGCAACACCAACAATTCTGATAAAAGCCCAAACCATATCAACTTTTGAAAGAGCATTGATACCAAATGCGTTAAATCCCAAATTTTGGTCAAAATACATAAACTGGTACAATAAAAATTTCTCAACTGAATTTGATGTAATAAATTCAATTTATAAGAAAGCTGTTAATTTTTACATTCCTATCAATTTCATAGATATAAGGTTAAACTATGGATTGTTTTTAGAGGCGCATAAACAAAATCCCGATACGATCCATGAGATCTATCTAGCAGTCATAAGTTATAGACAGCTGGACTTCAAACCAATAATCTCATATATCAAATTTTTGGCGAGATTGAAGGGGTATAAAGAAACTAGTGCATTTTTAGACAAGATCACCTCGCAATACCTTTTACCGAATGTAAAACAAGTATCTTTTGACTTGCATGGTAAAAAGCTTCTAAAATTATTGAATGAAAAGTTAATTGGAATCCTCATTACTGAAAATATCAAAATCAACTGGTACTTCATCAGGAATCAAATGGTAGCCAAGAAACTACTAATCCAACATTCTAAACATGAAGTGCTTGATACGTCAGTTCCATTTTGGTCATTAACTTATAAATATTACAAGCAATCAAGAGATTTTAAAAGTTTATCGAAAGCAATTAGATTTATCCAGTACCACTCTAAACTTCCTATAACTATAATCAATTCAATTTCACAAGATTATTCTGATTTTCTCAAAGCCAATGTCCCTGATCAAGATTTTTTATTTACACAGAATAACTACTCTAATATTTTGGACATTGAGTGGAATTTAGCAAATCCACTGGAATCAAGAATAGAGAGCGAAGCGCAGCTGATCAAGAAAAGAAGAAGAGAGTTAGGCCACCCAGGAGTCTTAAACGACAAGCCTGAAATCACGAACTCAGAAGTTGATAAGCTAGTTGACTTTAAAATTGTTAAATTGATGCCAACTTTTAAAAATGTCGAGAAGGCAAATTTGACAGTGGAGTATATTCAAAATGAATAAATGATCGAAAGAGTTTCTATAATTTCCTCAATCAATTTCGTAGAAGTTTGTATTGAATTTTCAGTCAAGAAACTACAATCTTTTTCCAAGTTATAATTCATTTTTATTTAGGATATACACTTTTCATTTGAAACTCAACTCAAGAATTATCTATTGAAAACTTGTTAATACTAGATTCAAAAAAACATTGTACTATGATTAACTAAAGATGGATTACATTATTCCTTTTTTCGTAATTGATCAGGGTTAAAAAGCAGATTCATTCCACACGAGACTTTCGGATGAAGAAATTCAAGTTGTTGTTGTCATGGTTTTCATCATTTTACTAAAAAAAACAGAACAAAGTAACAAGCTAAGTTAATTTGATTGCTAAACATACCTTTTAAACTCATAAATTTCCATCAAAAAAAATGGCATTTTGTCTTTAATAGCGCTTAAGACTTAGAAGCTAGAGTTACGAAGCTAGACGACAGGGGATAGAGAAAAAGAAGATCCACAGAGTTTGCAAATTTTTTTTTATCTTTTCCAAATTTTCAGTATTTCCAAGTTTTGTAATGTTTGGGTGTTGGAACTTTTCAGGGCTGAAAAAATCAAGATAAGAAAACAAATTAAACCAAATTCCAACTATGGATCCAGACTTTGGGTTGCTCACAAAACTTATTAGTCATTCTATTTAATCTTATAGTGTTAGGTTCTTGAAGCTAAATCTCCGTTTTCTTTCCAGTCCAGATTGAAGGTGAAGTTTTAGATAAAATCAATATGTCATATGAGAAAAAGCACTCAACTCCCAGGGTCTCTAGGAGATCGTCTTCTTTGAGAAGAAATTCTAATCTATCGAACGAAAGCGTGGGGCATTTAGATGAAAATTTTACTGAAATGTTTGATGGTGCTGCCTCTGAGATCATACCCTCCTCAATCACTTCCTTTCATCACAATAATCATTTTAACCAAAATAATTTAGGAACAGCACCAAGCTCTGCTGCTAGTTCGATACGACGTGGTAGATTATCGAATTTACAGTTATTCAATGGATCATATATAGAAACCCATAGCCTGTCAAAATTTCGTTCCAACTCAGGCTCAAGATCTCAGTCAATTGATAGCCGGGCCCGATTCCAATTTTTCAACCCTGAAGATATCGAAGCTGCTCAGGGTACATCGACTTTGACTGATATTGAAGGCCCTATTGATTATGATAACAATTGGGATGAACGAGATAATTATAGAAGAGGTTCATTTTCAACAAACGCTAGTTTTAGGGATTATGGATCAACTGATAGAGATCTCACAAGGCCTTCATCACCTTCGACTTACTCAGCCAATACATATAGAGATCGTATTCCTAGCGATGTTTCAAATAGACCATTGTCGGATGAAGAAAATGTATCAGAATCAGATGTTGATTCCGACCTGGGGCCTCAACAGTCCAACAGTAACTATAACCAAGGTAATAGTAACTCGAATGATGATGAGATAAACGCTGAATTGTACGACCACTACTTTCCAAATTTTCCAGCGAAACAACATTTTCAAAGATTTTACATTGCTGAAGAAGATCTAGTACTAGGTATTGCTGGATATAAAACCTCAAGATCAAGGCTATATTTATATTATCTCATATCGTTCTTCACTGTTGGTTTATTTTATTTATTCATGAGATGGTTTCCGAAGTACCGTTTGTCATTTTATGGTATTCGAACCCCATTAGCAAAATCAGACTGGGTTGTCATTGAAACCGAGTATGGTGAATTAAGTGTCATCGATGTTAACAGACAGTGGTTCAATAGACCATTATCTAGCGTTATGAATGTTCCCCATCTTCATGAATTTATGAGACGCAATTCAAACCCTGAATTTGATGATATAAATGTGAATCCAAATATCCCAATTTTGATCTCTTTTGGATATAGATATTTTAAGCTGTACTTCAATCCAGTGGAAGATATTTTCAAGACTAATACAAACTGGGTTGATAGAGTAAATTGGATCGAAAATGTTAGGGAGGGGTTGTCGAAAGATGCCCATGAAGATAGGATTTTAGTTTTCAACGAGAATTCATTAGAGTTGAAGGAGAAGACTAGCGGAGAAATACTGTTGGACGAAGTATTGCATCCATTTTATGTGTTTCAAATTTTTTCGATTATTCTGTGGGCATTTGATGAATACTATTATTACGCTATTTGTATCTTTGCTATATCCTTTATCTCAATCATTAATACCCTTTTAGAAACCAAAGCAACAATGAAAAGATTGCGTGAGCTGTCAAGATTTGATTGTAAAGTCAGAGTTTGGAGAAATGGATTTTGGAAAGAAACTGACTCTTATGATTTAGTACCTGGAGATATATATGAGATTTCTGACCCATCTTTGACTTCTTTCCCTTGTGATTCGGTGCTTTTATCGGGTGATTGTATCGTTAATGAATCTATGCTCACTGGCGAATCTGTTCCAGTTTCAAAATTACCGGCTAATGAAGAGACTTTAGAAACCTTAATTACTGACTTTTCCAAGTCTCAGATTTCTCCCCAATTAGCGAAATCATACTTATTTAACGGCACTAAAATTATCAGAGTTAGACATAATCAAAGTGATGCGGCTGTTGCTTTAGTGGTTAGAACTGGGTTTTCAACTACAAAAGGTGCTTTATTGCGTTCAATGTTGTTTCCGAAGCCATCAAGCTTCAAATTTTATGAAGATTCTTTCAAATATATAGGTTTCATGACTGTAATTGCGGGATTTGGTTTCATTTTCAGCTCTTATAACTTCATTAAACTAGGTTTAGGGTGGGACTTAATTATTTTGAGAGCCCTGGATATCATTACGATTGTTGTCCCACCTGCTTTACCGGCAACTTTAACAATTGGTACAAGTTTTGCATTGTCGAGATTAAAAAACAAAGAAATATTTTGTATCTCTCCAACTAGAGTCAACGTCGGTGGTAAGCTGGATCTATTGTGTTTTGATAAAACTGGAACTTTGACCGAGGATGGCCTAGATATATATGGGGTTCATGCTGCTGGGGAGTCCTTCGATACTTTAATTAATCAAATCGAAATTTTATCTGAGAATCATAGTAACTTATTGAAGGCTTTGGTCTCATGTCATTCATTGAGAGTTGTTGACGGTGAGTTAATTGGTGATCCATTGGACTACAAAATGTTTAGATTCACTAATTGGGAGTATGAAGAAGAATTTAAAGGTTTCACATCAACAAGCGAGGAACGGTTCGACGATTCTCTTTTACCAGAAAATATGGGTATATCCCCATCTGTTGTTTATCCTAAGGATAATAAGTCAAAATTAGTGGGTATTGTTAGGTCATTCGAGTTTGTTTCTCATTTAAGAAGAATGAGTGTGGTAATCAAATCAGAAGATCAATTTTCAGTTTTCACTAAAGGTGCTCCTGAGGTTATTAGAGGCATTTGTGATTCAAAATCATTTCCACCGAATTATGAAAATTTACTACATCATTACACCCATAGCGGTTATAGAGTAATTGCCTGTGCTGGGAAAAAACTAAAGAAAAATTCATGGTTATTTTCTCAGAAGATTAGTAGAGATGATGCTGAATCACACTTAGAGTTTTTGGGTTTCATTATCTTCGAGAATAGATTGAAGCTGTCAACAACTGATGTCTTAACGAAATTAAAAGATGCTAATTTGAGAACCGTAATGTGCACTGGTGACAATTTATTAACAGCTGTCAGTGTTGCCAGAGAGTGTAAGTTAATTAGTGATGACTTAACGTTCATTCCACAATTTTGTGAGGATGAAACTTTAGTATGGAGGAATATCGATAACGAAAATGTTACCTTGGACTCCAAAACTCTTGAACTATATCATCCTGAATATGAAGGCAAATCATTCGGCTTAGCTGTCTCTGGTGACGTCTTCAGACATTTACTGAAAAATGATAATGATTTGTTTTCGGACGATTATATCACAAAAATACTACTGAAAACCAGTGTTTTTGCAAGAATGTCACCCGATGAAAAACACGAATTAGTTGAGCAGCTACAAGATTTGGACTATACTGTTGGTTTCTGTGGAGATGGTGCCAATGATTGTGGCGCGTTAAAAGCTGCTGATGTGGGAATTTCTTTATCTGAAGCCGAAGCCTCTGTTGCTGCCCCATTCACTTCAAGATTATTCGAAATTTCTTGTGTTTTGGATGTGATACGAGAGGGTCGCGCTTCGCTTGTTACAAGTTTTAGTTGTTTTAGATATATGTCATTATATTCTGCAATTCAATTTATTTCCGTTACAATTCTATATAAAAGGGGTTCCAATTTAGGTGATTTCCAATTTTTATGGATTGATTTATTCCTAATTCTGCCAATCGCCATATTTATGTCGTGGTCTAACCCATATCATACAATTGTTCCCAAAAGACCTAGCGCTAATCTAGTCTCACCAAAATTATTAGTCCCGCTTTGTGTGAATATAGTGTTGCTGTTGATTTTTCAAGTTTTTATATGGCAGTATGTTCAATATGAAGCATGGTATGTTAGACCTGTCCCAGGAGGTGACGATGCTGTACAAAGCTCTGACAATTCTGTTTTATTCTTTTTTTCAAACTTTCAATACATTTTCGTTGCTATCATTTTAACTGTCGGTCCACCTTACAGAGAACCAATAGTGAAGAATCTGCCATTCATCATCAACATAGTAGCCGCTGTCTTCCTGAGTATATGGCTGATGAGCCTTCCGGACGAATCATACTTGGGTAGATTGTTCCAATTGACTGAAATTTCGTTTGGTTTTAAACTGCTCATATGCTTTTCCGCACTTGCCAATTTTACTGCAAATAGCTATATCCCTCAATTCTTTGCAGGAATATGGAAGAAAAAACAAAGTCATAAAAAATACAAAAGATGGTTAAAAAATGAGAAACTATGGAGCTCAGTGGTATAAGAGAGGGACTTTCAACTTAGAATTGGTTGTTCACAAGATTGTTTAATATTTATAAAGATGAATATTGAATAACGCTACGCGGAAGAAGCTTATGTTCAACTTTCGAATGTGATCAAACAAAGAACAGAAGCTTCTAAAGTGCAAATTAAACACATGGAGTTGAGATAACTCTTTAGTCTTTATAAACTTATTTAATTATTTGAGGAGTTTTACATATATTTTGTAAGCATTGAATTGTTGAAGGACTCTTCGCGATCAAAGTGGGCACCACACATTACTCTGTTCTTGTGGTAACAAATCACCCCCTACCTACTATAGCCTGAAACACTCTCCAATTATATGAAAAAAATGCATTTTTAGAATTCTACTGGAGATGTTTTAATGCCACTTTGCCAAAGCTTTATGTACTTGCAATAATTTGGAATGTCCTTCAAAACTTTTGATTAGTTCAGATTTACTGTAAATATTCACCATATTCATTATAAGGCAAAACCTGCTTGGCATGCAGCAATAAAATAAAATATCACCATATATTTTGAATTTTAATCCTGTGTTAGTTAATATTTCGTAAGTTGTAATTTGTAGGAGTCAGGACCGATCGAGGATCGGAAGCATGTTTCCTTCAATTTTTTTGCATAGACTAGAGTTGAAGTCATAAACCAAAGTTGCTGTTGCATCTGTATCATCATGATACAATGAACGGAGGAGCTGAAGGTATGGTACGAGTCACGACCGTTCGTATATTCCCAAATTCTAATAATCACCGTCATTATTTCTTAAAAAAAACACACTGTTTTTATAAAGATGAACATTAAGCCTATATCCTTTTAAGTTTTTTTATAAATCTGTAGTGAACTCGCAAAACATACTGTAACTGGTACATTTGATAAGTCCAATTGCGTTACATGGCAACATGGCTTTATAGTAGAATTGTAAGTATCTGAAACGTTTTTTGCGAAGTGTAATCCATAAAGATAATGATGATCATATACAGTTACAATTTCGTCAAGGACATCATTATGAATCATGGCCTATGAATTACTGGTAGAATAATAATTTCTGTTGAAACAATAGGTTCATCAATAAAATTGTTTTTGGGAAATTAGAATAGAGACTCGGCCGTTTATAGAATAAGTAAGTAATAGAATAAGTTGGGCATTTTGCGAAATATGTATTTACATTCATCCTTACGATAAAAAAAAATGCTTCCAATCAGAGTCGAACTGATGATCGCTACATTACTAGTGTAGCGCCTTACCAACTTGGCCATAGAAGCGGAATAATTGGCAATGTAAGGATTCAGGATCCTTATGGTTAGAGACTAGTCGATTACATAATCAGATGATTAGGCTAGGATAAACGAAGGTTTGTTAGATAATGGATCATATGATATTGGATCATATGATATTTGATCAG